>OZ007521.1:1354910-1491145 GCA_963931895.1 Eupithecia pulchellata | reverse complement strand
CACCGAGCCGCATCTGCTGTCCGATGTGGATCTACACTCGCTGGACCCCTTAGTCTAGGTAACATGAAGACCATACATATAAATAAATCGTTTAAAATGGAAGGAACACAATTTGACGCAAACTACGTCACAGGCGAGAATGCCTCATTAGGAAAGGTTTAAGTTAGATAGAATGGTATAGAAGGACTTTTATTACAGTTGATGCACTGTAATTCTGTATCAAATATTTGTATCTAAAAATATCATTGAATCAGACAAAAGACATAGTACAAAAGTGGTTCGTCTTGATCTACCCAAGTCGCTATTAAGAGGTACCTACAAACCTGTAAGATAAAAATCGATTCAGTCGTTAGTGGAATAAAAGTTATAAGTCGCGGGGCATTAAATGTGACTAGCACAGGGGTGATAAGCCTATATTCAGCAGCGGGTAAATGATTCTACACCGACTTAATGTTTGAACCCCTCAGCGTGCGGTGAGTCGGCCCCGCCGCCGCCAGCCCCGGCGCCGCACCGGCCCGCCTCGCCGGCCGCGCTGCCGCCGCTCTCCTTGCAGCACGTCGTGAGGGAACATACCGACGTCTACCCACCCAGGTAATACACAAACAAAATACAAAAATATTTATTTACAACAAGGCACATAGGTTACATAAGTGAGCGATGAGACGGCAACAGTTATAAATTATTTATTATTTAACAACTTTATTGCACTACTAGCGGCCCGCCCCGGCTTCGCACGGGTATTAAACAAAAATTTCAGAAATTATACACACTAAAACGATGGGTTTCACAGTTTTCATACGGATCTTTACTTTTTTAACAGCATTGGGGTTTTTGACATTGACTCGACACTCCATAACTAACACTGGCCGTAGAGAAAAAGCAAGCACCGTGCGCTATACAACCTCTTTTCTATTCTGATGCGCCATAATAGAAAAAGAGGTTGAATATACAGCCCACGGTTCAATTATTGAATTTTTCATGCAGATCCCTAACTTTTTTGAAAATATTATATAGCCTATGTTCATCACGGAAAATTAAGGATTCTAATGGTGAAAGAATTTTTTAACTCGGTCCAGTAGTTTTCGGAGCCTATTCAATTCAAACAAACAAACAAACAAACAAACAAACAAACAAACATACAAACAATCAAATCTTTCCTCTTTATAATATTAGTATAGAAAACGGCACTGAGGGTGGGCTTAAACCGAGGCATTATCTACCAGCCGACCAAAAACACAAAGTTTATATAAAACAAATGGTTGGCGTGCTAGAATTACAACAATTAGATGTAAATAAAAAAGTGAAATCTATGTATAAACTGTGGAGCAGCCTCATTGCCCGCCTCCTTGGCACAACAAAAAAAAATTATAAATTAAAAACTATATTACACATCTGTGTTGTATTATACCCGCAACTAATTAACTATAAATAGTTAAACTAAAATAGTTAACTAGTTGCGGGTAGAACTACGGAGGTATGTGCCGACCTACCTGCACACACGGAATCAATAAAGCAGTGTTCATTCATATTCATATTCATTTATTATATACTAGCGGCCCGCCCCGGCTTCGCACGGGTATTAAACAAAAATTTCATAAATTATACACACTAAAACGATGGGTTTCACAGTTTTCATACGGATCTTTACTTTTTTTAACAGCATAGCATTGGGGTTTTTGACATTGACTCAACATTCCAAAACTGACACTGGCCGTAAAGAAAAAGAAAAAGCACCGTGCGCTATACAACCTCTTTTTCTATTCTGACGCGCCATAATAGAAAAAGAGGTTGAATATACAGCCCACGGTTCAATTATTGAATTTTTCATGCGGATCCCTAACTTTTTTGAAAATATTATATAGCCTATGTTCATCACGGAAAATTAAGGATTCTAATGGTGAAAGAATTTTTTAACTCGGTCCAGTAGTTTCGAAGCCTATTCAATTCAAACAAACAAACATACAAACAATCAAATCTTTCCTCTTTATAATATTAGTATAGATATTCATTCAGTAAGGATGGTTTTATTACAATCTGTATATTGTTTGACACTATAATCACCTTGCTTGGCAGGTGGTTCATCGCAGTATGTGTTAAAAATGCCTTTCTATGTGACAGGGCATAGAGTCTAGACGAGTGTCATCATCATCATCATCATCATCAGCCTATGTTAGTCCACTGCTGGACCTAGGCCTAGATATAGCAATAGCATAGACGAGTATCTCTGGTGACAAATTTGATGACGCAACACGTAGGTCCCCACTTATAATATTGAAATAGTTTTTGAAAATTGAAAATTAGAAGCGTCTGCATACAATTTCACATATATTGCAATAATGACAAATCTATGTGTATGAATAAGAAAACTGCGCAATTAGTTACTAAGTTGATCGTTATTTTATTTCCAGAAAGAGACCCTCATCAGCGAATAGCGCTGAGTCTGTGGAAATCAAACCAACAAGTGGAGATGAAGGTAAAATCTATTAACAAATATTTTTTACACTTGATCGAGATCGACTGTTGAATGTTCTTAGCTGTTTAGCTAAGAACATTCAACAGTCGATCTCTGTGGCTCGGTGGGCGAAGGTCCGCCTGCAACGCAGGAGGCTGTGGGTTCGATTCCTGGCTCGGGTGTTCTGGTTGTTTTCTATTTACAATAATAAAATATAAATCAAATTAGCTGGTACTAGTACACCATAACACAAGCCTTGCTTAGGGCCAGATGATGCTCTGTGGATTTCCCAGCACTATTTATTTTTAATTATCGGTATTATTTCAATACATTTGGCTTATTTTTATTCAGACGAGGCGGATACGGATCTCGAGACGGACAGACTGTTGGGCCAGCAGAGAACTGACGACCAGGGTTTCTTCGATGATAAGGTGAGTTGTGTTATATCTTTTATGTGTATATTTTTACTAGCGGTCCGCCACGGCTTCGCACGGGTATTTAACAAAAAAATCTATTTTTTTGTCGAAAATTTATGGTGATTCTAATGGTGAAAGAATTTTTCAAATCGGTCCAGTAGTTTCGGAGCCTATTCAATTCAAACAAACAAACAATCAAATCTTTCCGCTTTATAATTTTAGTATAGATTGTACCCTGTGCAGACGAAAAGCCTGCCTTCCATTATGGAAATGTAAGTTATAAAGAAATAAAACTGCTTATTATGTTAAAATATGCTAACAAGCAGACATTTGTCATGCGATCAATGTTATTATCCAATTATTGTCAAATCGAACCACCTTGCCACTCTCTAATTAACTAGGTATTTATTTACATAATGGTATTTGTCACGTATTTACCTAATGTGCATGGAATATCTACCCAGGAAGTGTCTAAGTAAATGATAAGAAACAACCAGGAAAGCCAAGAATAAACTAAACAAGCCTAAAAACAACTTCCACACATATACATATTTAAACTTATTGTATTTTTTGGCAAATATAACATTTACACCATTAAAACTCACTTATACTAAGTTGGACATTTAACTTATAAAACAAAACGACTAAAGTCGCTGAACATTGTTTACTTACAACTCGGCAACACTCATTAGTGCTTTATTTCCTTTACAAGCCTCTTGAATACATCGGATATTTCAATTTCGCCAGTATAATATTACACTTAAAGCCCTTTTCAAATACTGACTCTGATCATCGATTGAATAAAGCGAACCGGTCACCGTCGCTACTGACATAGAATAAACATGCGTGATTCAGATATGACGCAACACGTCAGCTGTATGTAGGTAGGTACTCGTTTGACTCGATTCACGCTGACCTTGCTCTCCTATTATTCCTGTTCAAAGATGCGTAATCTTAATTACTGCTGTGTAAAATATGCCTACTTGCCTCAGTGAGGAAATAAAGAATTCAATTAAAATTTGAAGGGAATGTCGAAATAGCATCATCATCATTCATCAGCCTTGTCAACCCTCTGCTGCCGTTTGTAATAGAAATTGACTTTAAATGTAAATAATAGTAAAAATATGTAGAGTAGGTAAAATACTACGCAACGGAAAATAAAATATATTTAAAAAAAAAAATATGTACCTAGTAATAATACTTATCTGTGGTTTTTAGATAAGTCCGAGATAGGTCGGTATACAAATTACAATGTAGATAAATATAACTATCAAAAACCCTTATATAACTTACATATAAATCTAAACGCACAGAAGAGATAAAAACCACACAAAAGCAATAAAACTCGTAGGCATTACGCAAGGAGACCCGCCTACTCTATGACCTCCATATTTACATAGCACAATCGCACGAACCGGTGCGCGGCGCGACGTATTTATAACGATACCTTATCTGTCAAGAAACTAATGTCACTTTGTTGTGTTGTTATTAGTGAATTGTTCCAAATTTAAAATGTTTTCAAATCTTTTAGGAACAATCGAGTGTTTTCCACGGAGATCTGTAGATTATTGTCATGTAGAAGTCACGTTTAGTATGGTGCTGTGAGAAACGTCTATTGACTTATTTTAAATAATAAATGCATAGGGATGAGAAGTCTTGTTAACTTTGAATAACAGGTTCATCTACAATACATCAGTTTTTAAATAATATTATTCAAAGACTATTCGTCGAAAAAATCTTCAAGAAACGAGTATTTTCTAATCTAAGACATGATTCTATTAAAAAGTCATTAAAAGTGCGTCTGATTTAACATCTGATCTGTTGTGTTGATACCTTGATGTAAACAATAAACAATAAAAATGAGTGAAGATGAAAAAGAACCTTGTCTGTTAGAAAATAAGATTCAAGATGAACTTAAAATCAACGAAGACGAAACACAGCTGTGTCTTGTCAATAAGCAAGATAGTGATGCATCGAACACGAAAAGTGACAACGAAAGTGAACCTTATGTCATAAACAAAAAGGATGACAATGAACACGCTTTATATTCTACAGATAGTGAACATTCTACAGACAGTAAAGATGAAAATGAATCTTCAATAGACGAGAATAAAGTTGAAATTAGTGATGTGTCGTTGTTGGTTCGTAATGCAGTGAATGACAGAGCGCAGGAAACTGAGTCAGATTGTAGTGAAATTCCGGATAGGAGTGAATCAACCGACGAGGCGAGTGATCGAGGATGTCGTAGGAAGAAAAAGGTTTATATTTACCAATAATATAACATTAACTTACATGTGATATTTTGTCATATCCCGTGCGACGAGTCATTCGTCTTGTATCTCGGGGATTGTGTATTAGAGTGTGGTCACGCAACACTTGCTACGATCCCCGTATTTCATTAGGATCCTTATGAATTGAGTGAAGATTGTAGTAGTATTGTGCAGAGTGAAAATTACGAAATGAGATTAAAAATTGCGAATTGAACAGACGTGGGCACTTTAGTTTCTGTATTGAAACCGACTCAGTTCGCCGCAGGGCACTGTGAACTGATATAAACAACCGAGGTCCTCTGTGGCGCGGGGGGCGAAGGTCCGTCTGCGCAGGAGGTTGCGGGTTCGATTCCCGCCTCGGGACAAATATTTGTACGATCTGCAGATGTTTGTTCAGTGTGTTCTGGTCATTTTCTATGTATAATAAAAAATTTCTATGTATGTAATAATATTGTATTATGTAGGTAACTAAGTTACAGTTATTTTATAATAATTTTATTGTACTAAAAAAAAAGTAACTAAATTTTTTTTGAAGTCGATAGAGACAGAATACTGATAGTCATCTAGTACCCATAACACAAGCTCTACTAGATGACTGATAGTCATCTAGTACCCATAACACAAGCTCTAGATGACAAGGCTAGATGATGCTGTGTGGATTGTCCGGCATTATTATTATTGTTATTCCACTTTATTTATTTATACATCTCGGTAAAAAAAAATTTTTTATTAAGTACTTTTTTTTTAGTACAATAAAATTATTATAAAATAACTCTACAGTAAAAAAATATATCAAAACGGTGGATCACCGACCGCGAAGCTAGCCTCAAGCGGCCGGTGACTAGGGCTGCAGAGAGAGGAACTTCCTGACGATACGCGCAGAGTCCAGAAGTACCGCCTTTTGGATCTGACCCTTGATCCAACTTCCTAGCGAGAGCGTCTTGAGATATTGGTCGAGACTCTTCGCTAACTGAACTCCGTTAACTGAAACGACCATCGGAACGATGTTCGCTGAATCAACATCCCACATGCCGACAACCTCATTAGCTAAGTGAAGATATTTGCTAAGTTTATCTTTCTCAACTTTAACGAGGTTACCATCATGTGGTATGGTGACATCAGCGAGCACCGCCTTCCGTTCTAACCGATCTATCAATACAATATCAGGCTTATTCGTAAGAATAGTCCTATCAGTAATTATAGATCGGTCTCAATAGAGCGTGGCACATTATTATTATTATTATGTTGTTACCAGGGGTGGCGCAAGCCGAAGTCCCGCACGGTGATGCCCGCCGGCAGCGTGAGCGGGTCGGCGCGCTCGCCGCCGCACGCGCACGATATCAACGACGACGCACTACTCAATGGAAAGGTACCTACCCTCATATCTACCTGGAAATATTTATCTTACACTAGCTGGGCGTTTCACCCGCGTAACTCCCGATCCCGTGGGATTTCGGGGATAAAAATCCCCATGTGTTATGCAGGTGGCTCTGTATTGCAGATAAATTTATCTGTGTACCAATTTTCATCAAAATCCATTTAGTAGTTTTGGCGTGAAACATCTGTCCATACTTACGAACTTTCGCGTTTGTATTATTGTAGGATAGATATACAAATAATACAAACGCGAAAGTAAGCCATAACCAAAGAAAATAGAGATTAATTTATATTAATCTCTATTTTCTTTTGTTATGGCATCAGGTTTGAACGACTGGACTTGTTTTGCCAATGCTTTTTTTGTTGTTTGTTACCATCGGTGAATATCAAGGTTCTGAGCGAAAAAAACATAAAACATCTAATCCTATTGACCTATTAACGCCGCGGGGCACAGCTAGTATGCAGTAAGAATTATACAGCATCACATTATAGATCGATCGCCACAAATAGCGATCTTGAACCGCATCATTTACTGTGGTAGGTACTGTCCGCCGTTTCGTATCGAATAAGTAGGCCTAAAAACAAATCGGTCTATTAGCATAATGCTATTAGCAACATGACCTAGTAATAAATGGGACTAAAATCAAATCGACATGTACACTATTTAAATTGTGTCTTTCAACTTGTTGCAGGATAAAGACGCTAAAAAGAAGAACAAAAACAAGGAAGGTGAGTAAACTGTAACTCTATTAGCCATCTTTTGGGTCCGATAAAAATGTCAAAATAAAGATGATGCAACTTTTGAAACCCGCCTCAAAGAGCTGACAAACTGTGGATGGACAGACGTTCGGAACTAATCATCTTAGTAAAATTTAATCAGGTCTATAGATGACCAATGTTTCACTCATCTTTATTTGAGGAATAAGTATCACTGTTATATTTTCTTTAGAATAAGCACTAAGATATTTCATATTTTAATTTCAAACTAAAGAGGCGGGATTCAAAATCCATACATTTCTTTACATCGTCCATTATTACCAATTATTCATAATACTCAAATTGATCCGTTTTCCACGCTACCCCCGGACATGCCCCGTTGTGGTAAGTGCTGTCATTCATCCGAGTAGGTATAGGTATGGCTTTCCTATTACCATACTTCATGATTCGTACCCATTCCCCATGCAAATAAATAGCAATTTAAACGTATAATTCCTAAAATTACGCCCCATTCCTATTGGTTGTGGCACGTGTGACAATAATAATAAAATAAATCGTAATTTCACATCTTTGCAAATCTACCTACCTTTAGATATGAGTAAATTCCTAATACAATATTTTTAATAGTGTTTTAGTACCAAAATTTCCTTCCTACAATATTCACTTGCCTGTAAATAACATCCAAATGCACCTATCCTCCACATCACCTCATACAAACACACCCTGTAGCCCCCGCCTAACCCCGCGTCGCATTTCAGATGTTGCCCGCTCAGTGCTCATAGAGGGCGTGTTGTTCCGCGCACGCTACCTCGGATCCACGCAGTTGGCGTGTGAGGGACAACCCACCAAAGCCACTAGGATGTTGCAGGCTGAAGAGGCTGTGTCCAGGATTAAGGTATGAGTTGGAAACATCTTGGTAAATAAATGATTTTATGGTTTTGGGAGGTTTGAACAAGTTGCCGCCTTTTTATCATAGGTGGCGTTGTTCTAGATGACAGGTGCCATAATAAATGGCAAAGAAAGGGCTTTCTTTGTTTGTTATTTTATTTCTATTTGTTTAAATTAAAATATATTAGAAAACCCCAGTTGCTAAGCAGTACTATATCTCACTCTAACTTATGTTAATCTATCGACAGAAATTACCAGACTATTGTGAATAGTATTTTACTGCGGGTAGTATTTTATCCATACTATTTTATAGAGTAAAACTTATTTAGAATTGAAGCAGTAATTGTAGTTCCTATTTGATTTGTGTATTTGTACCCCATACTGTGTACCTTATAAATTTCTAATGATTATGTAAACAATACGCATTCTCATTCATTATTATGACACAGTTCAGTAATAGTAGAATACCAACTTAGCCCGTGTGAATCGGTTTCAATGTTGTTTTTAGATGTTTTTAAAGTGAGAGCATGAAATTACCTTTGTCTCTTTCTATCCTTCACCGTTTCTATTTGGCAATCCTAATTGGCACCTGAATAAAGCTCTCATTTAAAATAATGACGGGGCTCAGTACATAACGAAATAAAAATTACTAACAAACAAAAGGGAGGGCGCCTACATAATACACAAACTGTTAAAACACAAGCTAAAATGAGACAAAATTAACCACAAAAATATAGCACCCTCTACTATTCTACTCATTGCACGATATATTTTTAACCCAACTACTTCCTGTCATTCCATCTTCATCTGTACAGAATGTAATTTCATGCTCATCTAGGATTAGTGTATTGAGAATGCTAGTCAATTATTTATCCTTTGTATCCTATAATATACTATAGTAACCTAGTGACTGAATACTGCGTCAAACGTACCCCGTGAATGTGGATTGGTAAGTCATTCACGATACCTGCCCGCCAAACCGTTGCGCTCTTATTGACTTGGCGCTAGAGTATATTTTCCAGTGTGTTCCTCACCCTCGACCCGACCTATGAAGAATGACGGCTCCCGCATTGACCGGCTAGCCTCCTCTGAAAATGTTTGTGCTTGTCCGCTTGATGCTATGCTTTTGTACCATTTTACCAATCCTGTTTGTATTAACGGTAAGTTTTGTTTGAGTTTGCGATCATTTGTGCTGTGCTCCTACGCATGTTCCAGAATCAGAACGTTGAAGTAGGTCTACTGGATTATCTTGACTGTGGTGTATCGCTACAGGCAGAATGTTTACAGAGACTGCTGCTAAATTCCGAGCATTCTCTGTAATCGTAAAAAAGTAACAAATATTTGAAAAAAGAAGCTTTTTACTCCACGCACTTTTCTCATAACCGCACAATATAAAGCATGAGACATACCCGATTCACACCGGCTCTGGTGGCATTTTCTGACACTAAAGGGACTGCACAGACATTGCGTACTAGCTTTACAGCCTTAGCACGATCGATAACAAATCCTATTCTAACATAATTAAGATTGATTTTCCGTTAGGTCTGCTTTCATAACAACGGACGAATCGCTCGCTTCTCACGTATCATTGTGTGTTTGTATTCGAGTTGTTTTGCTTGCTTTTTGCTGCTGACATTTTCGAGGATATAGCTTTCATCAGGAGCCATTGATTTTATTAAAAAAAAAATTATACAATAAGAAAAATTTATCAAAAGCAAGCCAAACAAAATATGACAACCAAAAACAATACCTTACCCCGAAAGCAGTCTATATGTTACCAACACTAACCGTACATAAAACAATTTAGCTACGGTAGCTAGGTAGCACTTTTGTAATCTCATTCTCTGTAACATAGTAAAGAACTAACAAACCAAACAATAAACACGTCTTCGGTCGGTAACAATAGAATTCAACGTACGCGGTGGCCAAAAAATTATGAAGACATCAACATGTTTGGATTTCATGTTAAGTCACGCAAGGGTCACATAAAAAATAATCTGTTTGATACAGTATCACCCAAAATCTGTAAGCCTAAAGAAACAAAATTATTGAAATCTGAAAAATGAAATTACTTCTTGGTGACTATTACGAGACAAACAATAAGTTAGTGTAATATCAGCCACTTACGGTAGGTTTTAGTACAATTGGTAAACAGTACATAATACGCACAACACAATGTTCCGTGAGAAGCGATACGAGGAGGTTAGCCTGCCCGCAGTGGGGCTGCGAGGGGCCGTACTCCGGCGTGTACGCGGCTCCGGCGGCCGTCTTCCGGCTCACGTTCCTGGGCTCGGTCGAGGTGGACGAGGACGGGCGGCGGCGCAAGAAGCGACCCAAAAAGAATATGGTCGAGGAGGCCGTCACAAAGATCAAGGTGGTTTGGCTGGCAGTGTACTGTAGGTTGTAGGTAGGCGCGCGATTATAGCGGTCTGAAGAAATTTTGAACGATTCGAAAAAGGAACACTAGAGTTGCAGAAGTTTCCTATACGTTGGTCATGTATTAAAACTTTTTTAATGATTCAGAGAAAGAAGGATAGAATTTTGAACGATTCGAAAAAAGAACACGAGTTGCAGAAGTTTCCTCTACGTTGGTCATGTATTAAAACTTTTTTTAAGATTCAAAGAAAGAAGGATAGCTGCTTAAGTATCATTGGTCATTTATTCGTTCCTCAAAGATCCAAACCTTCTGAAACGACTGGGAGAAAAGCGTAGACCACCTATGATATTTTTTTTAAAATTCGAGAAAAACGCTAAAGTTTGGTCTTGCTTGTATTATTTTCTTGTTCATTTCATAGTGATAAAATTTCAGATTGTTTTTGTCGCGCGTCTACAAAGAGAATAAATTATAGGTAGTTACAGTTACTTGCCATACTTACAAATATACTAGATTTTCTATAATAGATAGACTGAATTGTTGTGAAAGTACCTAATAATAATATTATTTTTTTCCCTCTCCGCTCCTCTCTGGATAATTAGGCATTGGTAAGTCAAAATTCTCTTTAAATTAGGTATTATATATTCGCGGCCATATTGTTTTACCTGTCAAAACTAACATGACACCTCTTTACAGGCCCCTGAAGGAGAAAACCAGCCAAGTACAGAAGTGGACCTTTTCATTTCAACGGAAAAAATCATGGTTTTGAACACAGAGTTGAAAGAAATCATGATGGACCATGCTCTTAGAACTATTTCATACATCGCTGATATAGGAGACTTGGTGGTTCTGATGGCTAGAAGGCGTTTTGTACCCCACGAGACTGACTCTGATCAACCGAAATTGAACCGTACGCCTAAAATGATATGCCATGTTTTCGAGAGCGAAGAGGTGAGTGTACGTATTCGAATTTGTCTTTATTGGTGTTAGCTGTGTCTATCTGTCTTCTTCTTTTTCTGTAAGTAAATTTTACTGTTTATTTTATAAGTAGGTTAAATTTTTTTCATGTGTAGAAATACTTTTATGATTATAAATGAACAAGCCAGATCTTATTGATCTAAAATTCTCTTCCAATGCGGTCTGTTACTTCTTTGACATCTTCTTTCGACATGACAAAGACTTCCTCCTTAATCGAAGGTATAAAGTTAATTCTTGGAATTCCCCTTTCTCGTTTTTCTTATACTTTTACGACAAGACAATATAAACAAACTAAAGAAACGTCATAAACAAAATAAATAAATAATATCTAATGCTGGACTATACACCGAGCATCATCTAGCTCCAAGCTAAGCAGACCTTGCGTTATAGGTACTACCTGACTGATATACTCAATACAATATATTAAATAGATTTTTATAATACAATAAAATACCTAGAACAAATATAATGTAGATCGTACAAACATTTGTCTCGAGGCGGGAATTGGACCCGCAACCTCCTGCATCGCATCCGCAGTGTCCCCGCCGCGCCACATCGGTTCACTCTTAATAATTTTGTTCTGAAGCCTTCATTTACGGCTTACCAAAACAAACTAATTACCTAAGTAAATACGATAAGCTGCATTCGCTCGTTACAAATTCTTTTATTTAGTCTTCTTTATCAGTGTTGATTGAGTAAATGTATGGTTGTAACAAGTTAACAAATTTTTATTACAAATTTCTCGACTTATCTCTATTTTTACCTTCGTAGGCCCAATTCATAGCCCAGTCGATAGGGCAAGCGTTCCAAGTGGCGTATATGGAGTTTCTGAAGGCCAATGGGATAGAAGACCACAGTTTCGTCAAGGAGATGGACTACCAAGAAGTCCTGAACAGCCAGGAGATATTCGGAGACGAGCTCCAGATGTTCGCTAAGAAGGAATTGCAGAAAGAGGTTAGTTTATTAGAAAATATAGTTTCTATTTTGCTGTGTAGTCAAATAAGTTTCGTGTCTTGGAATTGAGTAGCTTATGTAAATCGAACGAACAGTTAAATTATCACATAAATCGGTCGACTTTTAAGTTTCTTAATAAATAACCATGTAGGTATTTTTTTATATAAATAAAAACACCATCTCATATAGCACCTACCTACTTTACAACTACCTACTACCCTAAAAAATGCTGTCACTTATTTCCTATCTTTAACGTTGTGTTGTGCCCTGGTTTAGATTATGAGAAGCAGCCATTTTGTTCTGAATTTGTTTTATTCAATCACAACATTTTTATATCCAGGTGGTGGTTCCTAAATCGAAAGGAGAAATCCTCGGAGTAGTTGTGGTTGAATCCGGCTGGGGATCAATGCTGCCAACCGTCGTCATCGCCAACCTAGCGCCGGCTGGCGCCGCGGCCCGGTGCGGACAACTCAACATCGGTGAGCAATAGTAAACCTTATTCAAAGTCGCGTAGGTTTCAAATAGATTGTATGACTTATTTCTTACCGTTGTATGTGCCCATAATATGGGATCAATGCTGCCAACCTTGGTTATCGCTGGTGTGTGCAACACGATATAGGTGTGATTTTTTTTTAAGTGGGAAAGCGGGAGCGATAAAATATCGTGTCGACGACCGTCTTCTGGAGTCAGCTAATTGATAATTATTTAAAAACTTCTTGGACAGTTATGTATAGGCAGCTGTTTTTAAAGAACGAACAAAGATGTTGAACAACATCATCACAAATCAATGTTCAACAACATCACAAAGATGTTGATGTTGTTGAATATCTTGGTGTAGGAAAATCCAAAGCGTTGATAATACAAGCTGAACGTACCGATTAGACCAGGCTACTAAGTTTGACGGAGTAACATAAGCCGCTATAGCTGTAAACTTAAAAAAAAAAAGACTTTATCTAACAACAAGATGGCTCAGTTTAGAATCTATGCTATTCTGTTTTTAAACTACCCGTCCCCACTAAAACGAACATAAAATCACATTAATCTATAACACAGGCTTTTTAAGCCTAACATAGACATCTAAGGCTAATCTAATACAATCAACGCATGTAGACTAGAAACACTTAGATTTTCAGTAACATACATTTTATTGTTTCTGGAATTACTTTGTCAATTATTTTAAGCAATAAATAAATTTCATTTCAAATTCCAGGTGACCAGATAATCGCCATAAACGGCATCAGCCTGGTCGGCCTACCCCTCTCCACCTGCCAGACGTACATCAAGAACTCGAAGAACCAGACGGTGGTAAAACTGACGGTGGTGCCGTGCGCGCCCGTCGTCGAGGTCAAGATCAAACGACCAGACACCAAGTACCAGCTGGGCTTCAGTGTGCAGAATGGAGTGGTAACTATCACTGTCTATTGTACTAGCGGTCCGCCCCGGCTTCGCACTGGTATTTAACAAAAATATAATTTTTCATACGGAACCCTAACTTTTTTGAAAGTATTCTATAGCCTATGTTCATCACGGAAAATGTAGGATTCTACTGGTGAAAGTATTTTTCAAATCGGTCTTGGTAGTAGTTTCGGAGCCTATTCAATTCAAACATACAAACAATCAAATCTTTCCTCTTTATAATAGGTATTACGATAGATATGCCCACAAACTTAGAAAGACGAGAGAAAGAACCGTTTATTTGGCTCACAGCGATTAGTATGAGGCACATTAGTAAAAATAAAAAACTATAAAATTTTATAAGGTTACAGCGTGTGATCCAAAAAGGTCTTGCCTCGGCATAATGTTCATCAATAAGTGTCAAGCAATGCTGATTTTCTGGCAAGACCTTTAATGCGAGTCTGGACGGCTGACAGACCTTGGTGAAATACACAAAAAAGAAAATTTCAGTTAACCAAAACAAAAATTTATGCATTAATGAGTTGAAAGAAGAAGGCAGTAAAAAATATGATAGCAGTAAAACGGCGATCAGGTGAGTACCAACAATTAGGTGGTTTGTGCCATAATGACCACGCTATGCAGGCCTCATTAGCTATGCAGGCCTCATTAGCTACAACTGCTTGACATGCCTCCCTTAAAACAAAGGCGGTTTTGCCATAATCTAAGACGTCATAAAAGCTGCTAAGTTTTGATGGCTAGCGATAAAAACGGATTACAAAATACATGGATTAGGTCATTAGGATTTCGTCTTCTTGTTAGATCAATTAAGCAATTGTGAAGCTAAAACAGCGTTTATATACTCTTGGTTCTGTCATTTCTGATTTCTGTCAGTTGTTCGTTAAGTTTGATGGAGCTAGCAATCATAGAACGCCATCTGGTGAAATGTTATGAACTGAGGCAGCCAAATAGCATAGGTATAAATAGCATACCTGTGCCTTATTAATAAGTTAAGTAGCCACAAACACACAGAAAACTAAAGGGGAGACTTTTCTAGAAATCTCGGTAAGAACCAATTGTTTTTCTAATTCGAACCTAGATAGCGCTATAACGAATGAATAATTCCCAGATCTGCAGTCTACTCCGCGGCGGGATCGCGGAGCGCGGCGGCGTGCGAGTCGGGCACCGCATCATAGAGATCAACTCGCAGAGTGTGGTCGCCGTGCCTCACGAGAGGATCGTCAACTTGCTGGCCACTTCTGTTGGAGAGGTAACTTAACTCTACTTAGATCCCCAACCCGCGTGCCCAGCGTGGGGATTATGGGCAACCCCCAAATAATAAATAATGCCATCTATGGCGCTTAGGGCAGGCCTATGTCCAGTGAACTATTATAGGCTGGTGATGACTTTACTTAGAAAATGCGCTCTTTACTTTTCTGCGCTACTTTAGTAGGTCTGCCTAAAACTTAACTTTCTAGTGTGCTTTTTATTTAGTCCAACAGCAATAGAGTTCATATCAGCTTGATTCAACTTGTTCTCCGATATACTATAGAATAATATAAGGCAAACCGACATGGTTAATGTCGTGCGAGCTGAAATGAACTTTATTATATTGGGGATGGAATCTAGAGTATGTTATGAACTGAGGCAGCCAAATAGCATAGTGCCTTATTGTAAGTAGCAACAACAACACAGTAACCTAAAGAGGATCTTGGCCTTCGACATAAGAAGACTTTTCCAGGCATCTTGGTTCTGCCTTGCTACTTAGCTCGCGATGATCAGTTCCCATCGTCGATCCAACGAAGCCATAGAGTAGAAGCCCTTTAGTAACACCAGGCTCAACTAGGGAAACTACAACAATCAATGGCCTAGATGGCCAACCTATTATTAAAGTCAACATAAAATAATAATTACTATACGATCTTTTGTTATCTAAACCAGTTTATTTTTATGAAATAATTATTTATTTCCAGATTCTAATGAAGACAATGCCCACATCAATGTTCCGGCTTCTCACAGGGCAAGAGAATCCAGTTTTCATATAAGGCGTTACACACACAAGTGCCTTGCAAGGCACAAGGCAGATCAAAATGCACCCTATTTTCATCGCTATAACTCTCACAGTGGACTGATATCCCGATCTCGAATGAACTTTAAAATTTAAGTGACTGGAGATACCAGACAAACAGAGCTATGTTTATCTCTTTCGCACAGCTCGGCCATGAATGAAGAATGAACTTCTGACTTTAAATGCGTCAGAAAAGAAGCCATAATACGTTTAAGTTCATCAAAGAGAACCGAAGAGTGTGTGCAAAGTGAATTATTCAGAGATCTAGTAATAATGGTTAAAACATTCAGTGAACACAAATGGACAAAATGACTTTGAAAATCATATTGCTAGATCTCTAGTAGGTACTAAATGATGGTTTAGAAATTTAAACAGCTTAAATAAAACGCGCCTGTGCCTCGTTATAAACATCGGTAAGAATGCAGTTCTGCATATGAAAGCGGGAATCACATAATTTTATCAAGAAATATACCCATAATAGGACATAAGCTTATCTTACACGAGGAGGGGTCACAAAGCTTGATCAAAATACTCAGAGTAATTTAATATAATGTGATGTGTATGTAATTTCAGAATGCTAATATTAAAGCTTAAGTGGCTAATAATTTAGGATAGGATTGTATCTCTCTTAAAAGCTGAGTGCATTTGCCATACATTCTCATAAGTCATCAAGAGAAAAACTGTTCTGCCTTGTGATGTATGGCAAAAGCATTATTGGTAATTCGTGCATTTTTATGAAGATTTGCAGTTTGCGGTCTCTTTCTTTCCTAACAAAATGTTAAACAGAGATACAGCAAATCTTAGCTTCATAAAAGTAGCTTTATTAATTTATAATCGTCATGACAGTTTTAAGCTTAATTTTAAACATTTGTACAATGTCGGATTTCAAATTCCACTCGCTGCTTACACTGATCATACAATATCAATATCTTGAAATGCCGTTCACTTCTTGTTCGTTTCTAAGTAATTTCTAGAACAAAAATATATAAACGTTTTAGATAAACCTTTCACTCATCATTTCAGATCTTTAGACATTGTAAAAAATAATTTAAAAAAATTACATTAAATCTTTATTTTTTTAGCGCGTTGCAAATATTTAATGTTGCCATAAAACTGATATTTTACTTTAGTTCTTAAAATAGACGCTTGAGGCGCTGCGCTGAGAACGTTTTTATTGCCTAGTCTAAACTTTTGAACATTATACGAGTTTTAACTGATACATTTTGCTATCGGAATTAATTATTAGAGTTTGTTAAAACAGAGCCATTCCATGATTTATGCTATGTATAAAGATGTTTTAGTTATTTTAAAATATTTTTCAGAAAGTGCATCTTTGTTCAAAAATACGGTCGTAACTATCATAAAATATTGCTTAGATATAACTGGTCTCAGCTATATTTTTCAAATCTAACAATTTGATTCTAAGCACAGCGTTAGACCTACGGATTTTCAGTGATCAAATAAAATAATGAATTGATTAGCAGATATAGTGATAATCATTAATTCGTGTAGCTCTCAGAAGATATATCATATTTTGTAAATTTTATAGTGTTGCTGTATAGCATTATATTACCTATGATATTATAATGTCCTGTGTTCTTGGCTAAGCTTAGCGCTCTGAGGACGGGTTATTTTACTAATTAAGTATAAAATTGTATTAGATTATCCCACTCAAATAGCTTTCTTGGTTCCCTTAAGATATCTAAATTCAACACTTATTCAAGAAGGCATGGATATTGAGTTCTTCGCAAGACAGACAAGACCTGTATGTGGAGGTTTATATACATTTCTGTGTAATGTAATGTCTAACTATCCGTGTCTATGCCTGAACTACCTATATTCTTGATAATTTCTGACCAGTGATTGTAACTTCATGCAACCAACTAGAATACTCTTTCTCCAGTTTATTTGAACACTGGTCATGTAATATTCAGTAAGTATAGGTATACAGTCTAATATAAAGTTTTATATTGCTAGCTGTTGTGTATAAAATTTATTTACATTGTGAAACACAGATAATAAAATAGCCTTTATTGTGAAGCTGTATGTAGTACACTATAACATGAAATAACTATTGTTGTTCTGATTTCTAAGAGTATAATCTAGTCTGCATTAAAGTTAAGAATAAATTGAACAAACTTACTAGGTACTTCTTTTATTTAATACCATGTTGATACGCTGGATATAGGAAGTAACTTCTCACCGTTTACTAGCTGCGCCCCGCGGCGTTTGATAGGCTGTTTTTTTCTTTCATAAGAACCTTCTGACAAATGAACAACAAAAAAGAATTTGCGAAATCGATCTAGCCGATGATGAGTGATGGCGTGACCTAGGGATTCTATTGGAAAAACCTCGATTACCCAAGTCCTTGTACACGCCTACAGTACACTGAAAGCGCCATCTAACTGAAAGAAAACCAAGCAGGTTACCAGTATGCGCCAACGACATCTATCGCCAATATCATGTATTTAGATATCAAAGGGATTGTGGAACCGAAACATGGCACGTAACGCTTAGCTGACTTAC
Organism: Eupithecia pulchellata; assembly: GCA_963931895.1. NCBI lineage: Eukaryota > Metazoa > Arthropoda > Insecta > Lepidoptera > Geometridae > Eupithecia > Eupithecia pulchellata. Next base: position 1,472,733 of record OZ007521.1, on the reverse strand, counting down.
CGTGCGTTATTTGCGCAAATATTCGCTATAACGCACGTTCTGTTGCGCGTTATTTGCCCACAGAAAGGATTTCCAAATACCTATCAGGTATTGTAAAAACGGGTAGCTTTTGAGGAACCGGGATTTCCCGGATTACCACTAACCTAACTCGGGGGTGTCTCCCTACTACAGTTTGTTCCTGCCGCCGGTCATTCAAGTGATTCGGAAGTGTTGTACGAATTACATCTGAATCCGTGGTGTCCAGTATGGTTACCGGGATTTTTACATAATGATACGCGCACATACAACAGCATCCTGGTGAACAGCTCCAGAAGCCAGAGCTGGTCAGGATGCGATACAGGCATTAAGTTACTTGACTTTGATCTAGAATGATTTTGAAATGAACTATGATATCTTCATGGTTGGATGGTAGTGAGCTACCCCTTAATGCACTCTATCAGGTGATATTTGGCACTGGGACAACTACTTCCTCTTCATCAAACTCAGGTTTGCTAAGCTGTCATATTGCTCAACAAATTACCACAGTAGCAATCAAATCAAGTGTGATACTGGCTTGCTATAACATGATGAATGGACATAGACCTCTGACACTAACTTACATAGGTTGTTATTAAGAGGAAATTATCTAAAATATTTTTCTCGAAGTCCCGCAAATTCTTTAAGGTTTTCTGTTCTTATATCCGCCAAAAAAATCCCAGGAAATTCAGAAACAAGAATTGCTAGAAGGAACTGAACCCTAGGCAGTAGGTACCCATCTACAAAATGTATAGGTATACCAAAGGATCTCATATTTCAGCATCAATATTTTATTTTTGGATTAGAAGTAAGCTATAACATTTACCAAAGCCCTGAAAGACTTAAGCTATGTTGTGGTACTGGTAATCATGTTTGCATAAGTAACATTATCTTTTAAAGATTTTTTTAACCTTAAAATACCCAATCTTTAGCTTTTCGTTGTAACATACCTACTTACCTACATAACGAAATTCCTACAAATATAGGTAGGTACCTCAGTTGTCTCATCATCATCAGCCTATGCTAGTCCACAGTTGGACATAGGCCTCCCCTAATGAGCGCCATAGCACCCTGTTTCAGCTTGTCAGACAACATTATGTTGTGTGCTGACTTGACATGGGTACATATTTCTATGTTGACTAATACCTACAACCAAGTAGGTGTTCTTCTATAGGATAGGAAGGAATCTAGTACAAAGAACCAAGGATTGGTTGTTCTCATAAAGAAAGATTCTCAAACATACAGTCATATACAAAGCCTGATATCAGATAAGCCATTGATAAAATCGATGAATGAAATAGTAGAGGTCATCAATAGGTAGAGATAGATTTGTATGCAAACAAAGAAAAGGCTTTCAGAACATGTCCTTTATGTTTCATTAGTCCTACCAATATAAAGTCAGAATTCTGCCTTATACCTAACAAAGTACAAGGAAAACATGGTTTTTGTGGTGTGATACAGTTGTGTTGTTCAAATGAATCACCGGAAATAAAAAATTGGTTTAGCTTTTGTATATTTTATGTATTTTGAAGTATTCTCACAAAGCCAAATTAAATTTACATAAATACAATTTATTGATAACTTTTATACAAGTAATAGTACAATAAAAGATCATGGTTGGTGTAGCATGAACAGTGAAACCAAATTTATCTAGGTAGCTTTCACTTTGCTGAGACAAAAAATAAGTAAAGTTGTTTATTGCTAGAGATCAGAGCAGATAGTGTCCACTCAGGATGCAGTGTCCGACAACAGCATATAAAGACTCGAGCTTTGTGACAACAAACATAGATTGTTCCTATAAAATTAATCGAATCTGCAACTATGAAATATATACAATTAGGTTAAAAGTGTTTCATTTAATTGCTATTATGATAGTAAAAAAATATGCATACCTAATATCGTAACGAAGCTACAAGTGAACAGGAGAATGATCTGCAGCAGGCAGAGCACCCCGAGACAATGGGGGGCGGGACGAAGGGGCGGCACATCCAGCCCGACTATACTATCCACAAACGTCTCATCACAAGTTACTCGGTCTAGGGTGTATAACATAACTTGCACTCTTATAATGATATATCTGTTAGTTCGGTCGAGAGGGCGCGCTCAGTTTTCCATGGCGTATCTCCGCGTCCACTCCTTGGCGTTCCGGATGGCCTCGCTCTCGTTCACCTTCCACAGCTCGGCGACGTCGTTGGCCAGCGGGTCGTCAGGGTTGGGCGCCGACAGCAGCGCTTGGATCGACAGCAGCACGGTTCTGATCTGGAGTGCTGGGCTCCACTTATCCTTTAATATGTCCAAACATATACGACCTAGCCGATCTATATTCGGATGGTATATTTTCGTTATAAACCTAACCTTAGGCGCTGACATGGGATAGTCTTCTGGCAAAAATAGCTCTAGTTTGAACAGTCCTCCTTCGAATGGCGAGTCCTCTGGGCCGGTGACGATTACGTGGAAGTAGCGAGCGTTGTTCTCGCTCGGCACCGCGCTGATCCCCGGCACCGGCTCCTGCATCAGTCGCTGTGTCTCTTTGATTATTCTACGTGGTAGGGCTGCCATTTTCTATATGCGGTCTAGCGCAATTTGTCAAATGAGAGCAAGTAAATCATAAAATAGTAAAAAAATATCTTATTTTCTTCACTTTACGTGTTTATAACGATTTCTGAGGCACGTTTCATGAAATAACGAACTATATCATCATTTTTACCATGATATTGCTAAAAACGCGACTACAAAAAGCGCAAGGTACTAATTTATTCCATAGATAAAATAGAATTTGACGGCCATGATAGGAATAGATAATCTTAACGATGTAGAAGTAAGTGCGTTCTCAATGCGCACATTCCAACAGATAATCAAAACTTCGGAACTTTTCGGTTTTCGTAGTGATAAGTTCAACTACTCAACAACAGATGTCACTTTTTGCAATTATGTTTGAATGGTTCAAATGTTCTCTGGTGTAAGGTAATAATATTTAGTAAAAAATAAAACGACCGGAACACACTCTACGAATATTTGTCCCGAGCGAGGCTGGAATCGGGAATCTCATGCGTCGCAAGGACTTTATGATTGACATTGCAAAAAAATTGAGATACACCGAACAAAATTTGTTCTTTATTATTATGAACTTAACCAGTAACTAGGTGTTGAGTTTAGGTGGCTAGTTTCTAGTATTAATTTATCTATTATTGCTAGATATATTATGGACCAAGGAACCTATATTGGTATGGACCAGCAATCATAGACGAGCAGCAATTGATAAGTTGGTGTTGCTAAATTTATTTCACAGTAGGTACCTATTAATCTATTGAATTGAAACCCTTTAGTAGGCAGACTTTTCTTGTTGTCTCTTATAAGTAGGTACCTAGTCATTAGTTTGTTTGTAGGTACATTCGTAACCAGTGGTCGTGTCCTTTTTTGAGTTTTTTTTTTGTTCGGTGAGAATTATCCTAAAACTAAATAGATAACTAATTCTCTCCACTGCTGGGCAAAGGGAGCCCCTTCCTCCTCTATTTACTTAAACTCTCTATTTGCTCCGTACTAAACATAGCCAATTCTGAGACTCCGTTGTGGATAAAATTCGGCTAAGAGATCATTATCAGCCAAATGTGGTCCTGGTAGACATTTGACTGTGAAACGGACAATTCATTAATCTACATATGTTGGTACCTAGATGTCATTAGGATTAGGTCCTTCCCACATCCGACAATCCTAATGTGCGCGTTTCCCCTTTGTCTGCCGCGAAGTTATTTCCCTATCCCTGGCATTTATTCTGGATTTACGGCTAATATAGTGTCATTAACTCGATAAATATACCCAATTTTAAAAACTAAATTCTATTCAACCATACAACACTTGATTAGAAACCCACCATATAGGTAGGTATATATACATAAGAAACGTAGACAGAAACTCGAAGTCCCCTGACTTTGACATGTTATCTTGTGTCTCTGCTGCGGTTGGAGGGTTGGAGCGAGGCTTTGGACAGGTCCTGGCCAATCAACTTCAGGGTGTTCGGTTATTTACCAATTTTCGTTCTTTGTTATAAGTAGGTATTGAGATTTTTCTACATTTTATTATATTTTTGCCGACTTTTTCAATACCTAGGCATGTACAGTGTTTTCAAATTTTGTTTTACAACGAATGTCAAAAATGAAAACACTAGGTAGTTTGTTGTGTTTTAAAGAATAAAATTTTAACGAATGTTTAACGAAAAGTGGGGAAAAAAGTAGTCGACAAAGAAAAAAACGGCAAACAGAAAAAAAATTACCTATATAAAAACAATATCAAAAAATAACTAAATTATTCAAGGAGTTCCTATACTCGAAAAGATTAGATAGCCGAAGTAGTTTTAATAACCGAGTGACACCTACATACATTGTGAGAATTTTTTAAAGACTAGAAAAGTTTACAATATCTCGATGTCACTTTAATTACTAGCTTACAACTACCATCTTCACAACAAAAAAAAACACATTCAAAAAATAGAAACACTTTATTATAGCAACTTTTTTAGATATACTTTACGCATGGTGGAATCCGCGCATAAAAACGCGGCTCACATGTGACCGTTAAGCATAAACCCGATGTAAATAAATAAGATTGAATCGAATGGGAGAATCACTCTCTTGGTCTCTTCGGATTCCGCCGTCTAGTCTCGCTCTTAGACTCTAATATGGAACGTGGACAGAAAGTCCGGCGCCCTGACGACGACATGCTCGAAGTCCATAAAGGAGAGGCGTCCGTCGCCGTCCACGTCTGCCTCGTCCAGCACGCTGGCCACTATCTCGTCTCTCTCCTGCGGGTGCAGGGATCCCTTGGACAGCAGCTGCGTGGCTTCGAGCAGGTCTTCGCGGCCGATGTACATGTCGTCGTCTAGATCGTATATTCGGAAGGCGTACCTGGAACAACATCGCAGGCCGTATCAAAAATCATATCTAAATTCAATTTTATAAATTTTATGAAGTAAGTTAGTTTATATTATTGTTTAAATCAGGTTTAAACAAGGTTTAAAGTAACTAAATAATTTATATTCTTTGTTGATAAATAACTATGAACTCGGATTTGCAGTGCCCTTCAGTAAAATTTCCTAGTGATATCTTAACTAACCATTCACTTAGTTAGACCTGAGTATGCATGTAAATAAAATAAAAGAAATATAAAATATACAAAAATAATAAGCTTCTATTGAGTCTACTTAACTGGGATGCCCCTAAATAAAGAGAACGGCCGGGTTTAGTTGAGAGTTGAGAGGCGGAGTAAAGCGGAGATTTGTTAAAACTAAAAAAAAACATGCTGCCTTGGACCAAAAATTTTGTATTTTGGTCCAAGGCAGGATGGCCTTTAAACCGGTTTTCGAAAATGTCGATTGTTCTAATTCTGACGTGCACGCACGTGTCTATTGATAAAGACCGCCGGGACCAAAATTCGGCTAAAGACAGTTGCTTTACACCAAGAAAAGGCCAATCTTGTTTTGATAATTCAGGCCCTGCTCATACTTTACTTATGTACAAGTTAAAAAAAAACTAAAAAAAGGCAGGTTCTGAAGATAATCTATTTCTGTTACTAAAATCGATGTGTTTCCCATAATAAGCAGCGATTACACCATTTTACCCGAGTAGCTATATTGCGTGTGATTTTGTTTCCAAACAGAACATTAGTAAGGTAATACCTGCCTACGCACTTTATAACGTACAGTAGTTACGTATGGATTGGCTATTTTGCCACACTTCAGTACCTACTATATCCAACCCTCTGGTAAGTAAGTTAGGCGAAGAAATTGTTGTAAACTGACTCAGCTGTCTTGGCAACTTCAAAGTCTTGCAATTACATCATTGTCAAGATTGGTTTCATATTATTTGTGTGGTTTTTATATAAAACGGTTTGTTACGAGTTTCTTAATTTTATCGAAACTCGTTTTTTACTAGTATTTTTCCCATACAACGTCTAGCTAACAATGAAGACCACTTTACCATCAGGGCACCTTTAGCTCGCTGGAAGGTTTCATGACGGAAGAGAGAAAAGGTGTTTTCTAGACTTTCGTGATACTCCGTCACTTACACTTAACTTTGTGAGATTGGGTATCAGGACACTTACGCAAAAGACACTTGCACGAAGGACACTTTTGCGAAGGACACTTGCGCGAGTGGACATTTGCGCGTGTAAACATTTAAGCGAGTGGATATTTGCGCGAGTGGACACTTGCACGAAGGCCATTTGCGCGAGTGGACGTTTGCGCGAAGGACACTTGCGCGAGTGGAATTTTGTGAAAAAATCATAAAAATCCGATTATCTCTGGAACTAGCCATCATAGAGATTTGCCGATTTCACTACTGTGTAGGTAATTTCATCTCCTTTGTATTGACATACCTTTCTTCCCACTAACCTTCCCAGTTCCTTCCCCATCCCAAGAAATAAACTTTTACGTAGACCTTCGTAGCTTGTGCTACGATGCAACGAGGGAACATCACAAACTTCAAATAATTAATAAAAAAATAAAATGCAGCCAGCAGTAGTCAGCAGTGGATGTACAGTACCAAGCTTTGATATCCCGGGGCGCGGACTCGCTGAAGACTGACATCATGTCCAGAAAGTCTTCGAATGTAAGATTGCCCGACCCGTCGTGAGAAAACACCTGGCAGATGCGCCGCTTGAACGGATTCTCCTGAAAAACAAATAAAATATAAACTAATCACCACACTTAAATAACAGAATCAAAGTAGAACCCGTATTTACATTGAGCTAACTGGAGACTGTTTCAAATAATAAATATTATTTATCTCAACTTTTTTTTCTTTAAATTTGATATTATTACCATCCTAGCATTAAAATAGCTAGTACATGGATTTTCTTCAAACATATAGCTTTTAACAAAACTGTTGATCAAGCAAAATCGGCCATCGGATTTAAAATACATAGTTAAATCAAAAGGGTTCCAAATATTACCCATTTGCGTATCAAAAATAGTACAAATTATTGCCTATCTGCGGTCTCGAATCCGCCTTCTATTCATTAATTCAATTCAATTCAATTTTATTTCTTTCACTTTTTATCATAATCTGTTAGTACCTACGCCTACCTATGTAGATACTAAGTTAATAAACATAAAAACAGATTTCAATCATTCGTGTCACATTAATTTCGAATAGATTATTGATTGATATTGATAAATTAAATTAAAACGATTTGATATTGAAAATTCGAACAAGATTAAAACACGCTTTCCCAGTTTTTATTCTACTTAAATATCATTTTTTCATTGCATTCGAGTTACGTAGAAGCTCGCGCCTATGTAGCTGTACAGAAGCTGTTGATGATGATTTCAACTTACTTTTAGTTCAGGTAACTTCTCTATCTCCTCCACCGGTACCGCTATGGTGTGTGCTTGGTTCTCCGTCATGCGCTTCGGTACCAAATCAGGGTTCACTTCCCGGAACCTCTTGAACACCCTGTATAACAGATTGTGATTTATGAAACAACTAAAAGTGTTTTTACAAAGAAAATTACAACTTATATATGTATATAATCAAATACAATATATACATGTTGGATTATCTCCAGATTGTTGAAAATGATGTATGTACAGGTAAGTGATAATAACCTTTTAAAGGCGATTTGGGTGGATCAAGACGAACAACTTTTTTTCTATGACTTTTGCCAAAAAGTAATACAACACAACCCCTGTCTTTCATTGCTAAATATCGACACACAAGCGCCTCGTCATGTAGTCATGTATCGACCTATAACCCTCTAGAGGTAGTTCAATGTACGTAAATAATATCAGAAATGTTCTGAGTGAAAAAAATTTTTTTACTATGGCAACCCGAATGATATTTCAGTTTCGACGGATCTTCGAACTAACGAAAGACATATTGTACGAAATGCGTAGACCCTGTATATGTTTCGTAGACGCTATCTTCGTAGCATTTTAAGTGTGCCATCATGTAAGCCAATTTATTTTCCCATCCCCTCGAAAAACACATTTTATACCAGATATCATATTTTTATATTGCTATCAAGGCTGTCAAACCTATTTTATAAAGTTTTTTTGCTGTAATGCGTTAAAAATATTCTTTAGGACAGGTTTTCATGTCAAAGGCCGAAGTTTCAAGTTATTTATGTATTTATTCCCATCATAAATTATTAGGCCAGTAATTTACCCCTAACTACAACTGACTACAAATGACATAGTTTTGGATCGTTTCCAATAACACGATAATGTTTTCTAGGCTCGGTACTAACTACCCGTTTTGTGCGTTCTAAATGAATGCAGTTGTGTTTTTTTTTTTAATTCAGGACGTAGGAGTGAGTATCTTCGAGTGCCTGTATATACAAATACCTACGGGGTGTTATTTGGATTATCGGTTATTCACTTGCCTATTAATTCAATTTTTTATATCTTAAATATGTATTTCTGTTAGACGATTTCTCCGTATTTTAATGATTTTGTATGAAAATGGTTCCGGGTCCTCATATAAATTTGATTCCCGAGACATCAACTATTTATCCAACATAAAGTAAAAACGGTGAATTCGAAGTCAGTTTTTCGTTTTTGTTCATTGTTGGCATTTGATGTTGATCAAATTTCGATGTTGATGTTTACTCATTGTTTACTCAACTACCGTCGCGTCGTCGTTTCGATATGTTTGGTTTTGTTTATTTGCTTGGTTCAATCAATCAAGTTTGTTAATTAATGGTGATTTATTTGTGATTTCATTGATGCATAGGTCACGACCATCATCATCATCATCATCAACCCATTGTTGGTTATAATGCCTCCCCTAAAGAGGGACATCACGCAGCGTTGTTCCCGTCTGCCAGAAGTGTTCGCAGGTCCACCCACCTGGCCACGATATATCCATGTTATTTTTTGCTTGAGCAGTACACCCCAGACATAATTTTAGGTCCACAGTAGGTACGTACCAGACTTATTTGAAAGAAAGTAGGTAGGTGTTTCATTGACGTCACATGTCTCGTGGCTTATTACCGCAATTGGAAATCAATATCGTAGTTTATACAGTTAAGGTACAGTTAATACAGTAGTTGTTATAGGTAGGTCAAGCTAAATTGCTAGTTGGAAATAGCTACCGCTAAGTAATGATTATCTACCAATTACTTTACTCACATTAGCAAGTAGGATTACAGTGACCCTCGTCTGTAAAATATGCAAGCGACCTCTGTGGCGCGGACCGCGGAGGGCGACAAGCTGTGCTTAGCTTAGGGCTAGATAATGCTGTGTGGATTGTCCAGCATTATTTATATAATCTTAAATTGGATAATGCAAGACACATTCTTGTGCGTCCTTTTTTTTTGTAATTGATGTTGTTTGGATTTTGGAGCTTTATGTATTTAATATGTATTTTATTATCATTTAAACGATACCGGGAAGAAGCCTTAAAACAACATCGGAGAGCCCAATTTAGTATTCTTATAGCGTACAAATTACTATAAAAACTTAAACAGTAAATTTATAAAATCATAATTACACATAATTATGCTGGAAATTAATATAGGGTGTATGAGTTTTCTAATGCCTTATGAAACTTGCAGCACCATCATGGAGCTGGGTAATTGTCATAATCATCTATACTAATATAATATTATAAAGAGGAAAGATTTGATTGTTTGTTTGTTTGTATGTTTGTTTGTTTGTTTGTTTGTTTGTTTGTTTGTTTGTTTGAATTGAATAGGCTCCGAAACTACTGGACCGAGTTAAAAAATTCTTTCACCATTAGAATCCTTAATTTTCCGTGATGAACATAGGCTATATAATATTTTCAAAAAAGTTAGGGATCCGCATGAAAAATTCAATAATTGAACCGTGGGCTGTATATTCAACCTCTTTTTCTATTATGGCGCGTCAGAATAGAAAAAGAGGTTGTATAGCGCACGGTGCTTGCTTTTTCTCTACGGCCAGTGTCAGTTTTGGAATGTCGAGTCAATGTCAAAAACCCCAATGCTGTTAAAAAAAGTAAAGATCCGTATGAAAACTGTGAAACCCATCGTTTTAGTGGGTATAATTTCTGAAATTTTTGTTTAATACCCGTGCGAAGCCGGGGCGGGCCGCTAGTCATTAATAGAACAATGAGGTTTCTTGGCAGATCTCTTGTTCTGTACTGTATATAATATGAAATTGCCGTTTTTTCATTTGGATTCATTGCATTATTTTTAAGTTAAACGTCATAATAGTTTCAGTATCAGTTGTTTTTCTGTGACGACAAATTGTCGCGGCGTTCGAAAAGACACCTCCACTAGTCCATTGGTGTCGTAAAAGATTGACTGAGGGAACCTACCCGAGGAATGCTTCCTTTAGTGTTTTGCTCAACATATTCTCTGGGGTCCCTGGTACATACGCCTTGTATGGCGATTATCGAAAAACTCAAGGGGAGTTTTGCGATAATCGTTTGGGGAGAAATCTTCAGCAGTAGACGTTGTGGAAGCTATAAGCGAAAATCACAAATATATTTGCTTAACATATAAACGTTTGTGCCACAACACGAATCTAATTAGAGCCTACCCCATTAACACATTCATGGTTAAGGACGCGCATGTCTAGCTGGGCAGCGAATGCGATATATGTACTAGGTATCAAGTAAGTACTAAGTATCAAGCATTCAGCTAGCAGCGTACAGCAAATGGAATTGTATTTGTGGAGCCATTGTCCTTATAATTTCTACTTAGTATGTCCATGCACGTGCGCCGCAGTGGACGCCCAGCTCAACCGCTGGTCGATAGGGGTGCGTCACTAATCGGCTTTGATTGGCACGTCTCGATGAAATGCGATCTATTTAGAACATGTAGCAAGACTATGGCTTCGTTTATTGACTGCCAATAATGACTGATTCGTTTCATTGGTGACCTCTCATTAATTACCTATTCTTCTGCCTTCCTAGCTTCTAAGCTTAGAAAAGTAAATAAGTATTATAATGCGTTTAGACGCAGTGGTACCTAATCTTAAATAAGAATTTACTATGTAAGTGCGTAGGTTAATTAATATTGTCCCAAAATGGCAATTAATATGTGACGAAAATCGGCTACTACTCAGCGTGTTAAATTTTCGGTGTATATTTTTGGTAGAGCATATCATCCCTGGCTATGGTATTCTGAGGGAATCGAACTGTTCGATCTGAACCGAACCAAGTACCGAGATTCGGTACTTTGTTTATTTATTAAATTTAATTTAATTAAGGAAGAACTTATAGCCTAAATAAATTGGTACAAAATAAGCTAGGTACAATAACTTGCCTTCAAGATGTTACCGAATAATTAAATATGATTAATTAGAACAAATTAGACTTTTTAGAAGATTCATCATCATCATCAACTATTTAAGTCCTCTTTTTAATTTCGATCATACGAAGTTTTTGTCATCCAACCCACTAAGATTTTCTGCAAATAATACCTAATGAAAGTACCTAATCTAGGTGTCGCATTATATTTATAAAATACACAATAAAACTCGTACTAGTTCTCATTTAATTCCGCTATTAATGGAAATAAACTTTATTAACCAAGTAAATTACAATTAAATAACCAAATTAGAACAAGTATTTTAATTGAAACAATTGAGCTAACTGCAGACTGTTACAAACTAACTACAGGTAGCTCTGTTACTATATTAATTTTTTGTTAATAAAAATTTATAAAACAGAGACCGCAGTTACCAAATAAAACACTATTAAAATAAGGTCCAAGCATCTATGATTAAAATGACGACTATAACAATGTTCTAGAATAACGAAACTGGGGCTCCATTGACATTGAACAGTTTTCAATCGATGCCAATAATAAATTAATTATCAACACATATATATATATATAATAATAAGGGCCTCTGTGCCCTTATTATTATTATTATGTGTGTGTTGGTTACGGCCCCACGCATGCCTCCCAATAGACCGAATCACTATATGGCCCGAGATCATGGAAATATAGATATATTATTAACACAAACTAGGTCGGTAAGAAGTACCTAGGTAATAAAGTTCTGTGCCGATTCAGCAAACCTAATGCTATGATGAAAATGAGCCTTAATGTCTGCACTACTGTGTGCTTTACGATGATAAAGCAGGTTTGGCTTTTTGACACTAATTATCTACACAGTAATTTAGGTCACTAAATAGCGTACCTTAGTATTTCTTTCCGTGTAAAAAACGTACAGTCCTGTGAAACACAGTTCACAAATAAATAAACTTATCTACTCCACAATAACAAAAAAGGTAAATAGAACAAACAAATGAACAAAATAAATGAAGCGAAAAGAGACCATCAAAGTGTCCATTCGTTTCCTTTTTCGAAAACCGAACACTCAAAGAACAAACCTGATAATCCTCCAACTGTTGTTCCGTGAACGTAACGACTTTGTTCCCCATTTCCGTCCAGCTTGACGATTATTCTTTTTCAGCGTGGAGTTTTTTCTTTTTTAAACGAAAAAGGCCAGCAAAAGGCTGCCTGTTGCCGCGGAGCACAAAACACTGGCAGAATGCCCCAACTTGGATTAGAGGGCGCGTCGCATAGACCAATAAAGCGACAGAGCTGGCGTGTCAAGGCCAACGGATCAACACTGTTTTGTATGCAGAAGCCATTTGGGTAAAGTCGTTTTGTAGTTAGCTTTTATTGCTTGGAGGCTGGAGCTAGTATGAGTTTGATGTAATATTCTCGAGGCTTTTTAGACGTATTCCTCTAATTAAGTGTAACTGAAGTAAGTCTGCTTAGCTGCCAACATTTATGCTGGGGTTTTGCCAGTTTACTACGATTTCATCACATTGAGGTCACTGGTGTAGGTAAATTAGATGTCTTTTCTTTATTGTCTTCATCTTTACATTAGCTATTGTTAGCATAGTTTTACCATAGTATATCTAGCCAATAATAATAAAACAAAATGTCCATCTCTACCATCATTAACTCTACAAAACAGTGGTTAGGCCATTAGCCGCACCTATCCCTTGTTATTTATTAATAAGAAAAACCAAGTTAAAATACAGGTATTATTGTGCTAGTTAATTTGTTTTGTTGAATTGTAATTCAGTTCAAAGAATCTTAAATTTTATTAATGTTTAAACAATTAAATTCAATTAAAATTTACTTAGTAGAATGGACTTTGTTTAAACTTCTGTAAAATTATACTAAGAATGATAAGAAGGGTAATTTTACAAATAATTTTAACGTTATAAATGTAATAATTATTTTTTTATAAACATGGCCATAATTGAATTAAGCAATGTAATGTCCAGACTATAATTTAGTGAAAACGTACTTTAATTTTATACGTCTATTTCTATCCGAAAGCATGTAATTATGGCCCTGTTACCTGAAAAAAGGTAGAGATTAAAAAAAACCCTAAGTTCAGGCAGCTGAATTTGGAACATCAATATGTTTGATTCTTTTTACGGAAAAGATTCGTACAATGAGATCTTCTTTGAAATTCGAACTAACCCCTGTTGAGAAAAATGGTGCACAAGCTTTTTGGCCCGCCGTGTATGTGAACGAGCTCCAATAGTGATCCATACAACACTGACAGCGGGTACCTTTCCATGGCAATTATTTGCCGTGGAAAGGTGCCGGGTCGTTTCCACGATGGACTGTAGGTACACGGCGAAAAAACATGTGTACAAAAGCGCTTATTTATACTTCTCTAATTAAGTTAAATTCTGAAATAAAAGAACATATCCTGCATCTACAATTTATAAAGAAATCAAATATAAAATAACAACCTATCAGGCAAAAGGAATTTCTGTTTTGAATAAATGTAACACATGGATCGGTTTTACAATATAATTTATTTCTTTTCTGCAATAACAATGTAAGTAAACTTTTTTTACTTCACCGTCCCCTATGCCCACCCCCCACATTCCTCGTAGCACTCCGCCTCAGTCAGGAAGTTGTTCTCCAAGGCTGGAGCAGGCAGGTCGGGACAGTCCTTCGACCAGCGGATCTCGAAGCAGCTCCTCGTGTACCAGTTGTAAACGTACCTGTGGGAGTATAAGAACTATATAAAAGAACCTACGTGGATTCCTTTATAGTTTTTGTAAATCGTTTTAATAAATAAAATAATCGTTTTAAGCTTACATACTATCTTACACCTCACCGATAAAAGATCGAGCTTACGGACAACACAATGGGAGGGACCATATGACAAAAAGAAATTGGGCAGACCGTATAGACGGCAGCGCAGCGTGGGTAATAGACAGACAGACGCGTATGAAGATGGAAGAGGCCTTTACCTTAGAAGGGATCCAACTCTATTACTTACTATTTATTACTTTCATACTACTTACACATACGTATACATAATATTAAGGAGTTTGGAAATAATGCCTAAATTATTACTACTTGTTCTATCTAATTTCCGAATAAATTTATGTGATAAAATAACAACAATAGCGCAAACGACTGAGGGTTGTCGAGAGGTGCGGCCCCGACATCAACATCACAAAGGCTGCCACGAAGGTATTCTCATTACAACGCCATTAAACACTTCCACCCGCGAGTCTACCGTAGATGCATCTCTTGCAACAGCAATCAGGCCTCAGGTTCATTTGGAATGCCACTGAAGCGGAGACCAGAACCAGGAACTTCCCTGGTTGGTGTCGTCGGTACTCACCAACAGCTCGCCAGAAGCTGCCCTACGGGTATTATTTGGCTATTCTACTTTTATTGAGTATTGTTTGTTCACAAGCTGGCTGGATCTTAACAAAAATAAAGAAAGATAAATTTGAAACGTGATAGTTATAGAAAAAATCCGTTTCTGTTTTACAAGTTATTTAAATACAAATTATTTCATTATGTTAATGATACTTAGATAAATAAAATTAGTACGAAAGAATCCCAAGCGACAATTCATTCAAAGTTTGTTTTAACATGGCTTCTTGCAAATGGCTTACTTCGCGCAAAACTCCTTCAATGTTATCTCAATTACGTAGTAAAAACTCATTATTTATTTCACGCGTGACGTACCTCCTTTTGGAAGCTTTTAAACCTGAAGTTAAAAAACAAAAGATGCAAAACAAAGGAAAGTCAAAAGTTACCTACCACTTTTGACACTCCTTTGTTGTCTTTTGTTTGAGGCTAACTTCACTTGACTTGGTTTTCGCTGTTCTTTTGTTTAGCTTACCTAAGCTGGTGTGGCCATCGATCGCGAGCCATGTATTCTATGAGGCAGTGTCTCACTGCTGGGGCTGGTAGTTGCTGGCATTTTTCTGGCAACACAGCTAGCAAGCGAGAGGCGATAGGTATTTGTACACCAGTGTTCGGAGGTAATTTAGATAATATTATTTCTTATAATATGAGTTTAGTAAACAGCTGTTTAGGGCAATATTTTATTTTGAATAAAAATATTGCTATATTTTAATAAATCAATAGATATAGAAAGCAATACAATAATTAACCAAAACCTATACTAAAAGATAACAATATGCATGCAAGTATAGCAAAAACAAATTGAAAAAGTACTTACAAGATTCACACGGCAGAATAAATAATATAAACAAGAACACGATCATTCTGGCAAGAGTCCTAAATCTTGAGTCACTCGTGTCATATCATAAGGTTATCAATAAGTAGCTTATGTTTACTTATATCAGCTATTAGTGAGCAATTGTTGATAAAAGACGCGCACTTGAATTAATGTTATCTTCTTTATTAGACCTCTTTGAGAGGATTTCAAAAACAGAGGTTACAAAGTCAACTTAAAAGTTTTGTATCGGTACTTGAAATCAGATCTCACTGGCCTAAAAAACTAAGTTTCACCTTTTTAATTATTTTTTTTAACTAGTTACACTACTCTGCTATTTGGTGATGGTTTAGATATTTAGGGAACACTTATGTGCCTACATTTAAATGTCTTTCTTAATAAATGATTTCATTTATTAACACTATTAAAGCCAATTTTAACAGGTTTCTTTTAAACTATAGTAGAATTAATAACGTTTATAATTGGAAAAAAAGATAAATAATTTTTGCTTAGTGTCCATAAACTCAACTAACATTTTGGTTGCTCCTATTTATATTGATGGAAAGTAAAAAGTTAGTAAATTTAAAAGCGTGTTACTTAGTTTTGCAGGCTAGTGTAAAGAGTAATCCTGAGTAAGTAATTCCTTAGCAGAGTTTTTTCAAATGTCGAAATTTAATTTAGTGAAATAAATGTAGATGTAGCATTAAAAAACGACACAATATTTTTTTTTTATTTAGTAGCTGGGCGATATTTCCAAAAAAAATCCAGGCGAAAATAGAGTTCGGCCAAAAAAGGCAACTTTGTAGCGCCTTAATAAAATAAACTGATAAGCACTGGAAGTTTAACAACAAAGAAAGTTTCAATTAAAGGGTTCAACAAATTAGTTTCATGTTCCAAGCTTTCAGGCACTTTTGTCATCCACATAATTCTTTATATGGCGTTTAGGAAGATAGAAGGTAAGATTTTTGAGAAAGAATAAAAAATATATTGGTTTGTTACAAATCAATCAGATTTTAATATATAAATAATACCTACATTATATTTTAAGCCATTTGCTATTGCATTTTGCTATATATACGTTATTTTATTTTTATTTCTGGTACATTTAGTTAAATTTTCAAAATATTATACCGTTTTTCTGCGGAGGCGCGACGCAAAACGCGCTCTTTATAATGACTAACAGGTGCATACGCATATTTCATCATAAGTACTATAGTACTATAATACTCAGAAAATTTCGTCATTACACGTTGTTTATTGAATGAGGATTTGATTTGTTCAATCGTCAATCACACAAGCAGTCGACAGACAAACTTCCGACGATTCGAAACAGACGATGCAACCCAAGTTCCGATTGCGAACTAAGTTTGAGTTGTGCTTCGTTTGGAAGTTTAGATTGCAATTTAGTTCTAAGTTCTCAAGCCGCGGGCTATTTGCGGTACACGTGTAGAATTTTTATTGTTGTCTATTTACTAATATTATTGTATGTTGAGGAAATTATGTTGTTTGAATTAATAATATTATACAGAGGAAAGATTTTATTGTATCTTTGTTTGAATTGAATGGACTTCGAAACTACTGGATCAATTTGAAAAAATCATTCACTAGATTAGAATCCCCCTGATAAACAGCTATAAAAAACCCAGCGTATGAAAAATTTATAATGTTACAAAATTACGAAGCAGGGGCGGATCCCTAGTACTTAATAATTTTAGCAAGGATGGCAACAATCTATCTTCCTATCCTGGGAAGGACATTACCTAACACAGAAACAAATAGACAAACTATGAGTCACCTCTTAAAGCTGAGAAGAAGTCCCCAACTTGGTTTGAAATTACGTAATTTATCTGGAGGTTCCCTGGATCTAATAAAGGAAAAACCACCACATTTTTATTGTTGCCCGGACGTCTCCAAAACAAGAATTTAGTAGGCACAAGAAAATAACGGTGCGTATTTTCTGTAGGTGTACCTTGTTTTCCTGGTAAAATTTAGAGATACCGCTGTACCCACTCGACGGAAGTCTTTTATGGAAAGGCTTATTTTTAATTAAACTTCGCCCATCTCAGCAAAACTTTGTCTCCGCCGCGACAGTTTTCACTGCCGTGACCAGGATTCGAACCTGGGTTACTACGGCCACAACGTAGGGTCCTAACCACTAGACGATCACGGCTACCGGAGCTGGTGAAAGACTTTGCAAAATCAGCAAAGATAAGAAACTTGCCTTTCTCTTCATTGTTATCATACCCCCGTAAAAAGCCTCGTTTGAATGAGTAAGTGCTAAAAAGAAAGGTTCTCTAAATTTGGCCGTATTATCTCGTTGAAAGAACTGGAGCACTCTTTTAAGAGCGATGGTGATTGTAGATAAGCGCTTGTAATTGGGTTTGCAATTAGGGTGTGTTTGTATCGAGAGAGCAGAACTAGCTTGTAAAAATTACGACTTTTGGTAGAGTTTAAAAAGTATCTGGATGCAGTCTGCAATAAGGTATAGTTATGGGTAATGTGGTATAGTGGCAGATAATGTTGTTTCTTATACCTGAATTTTCCCAGTATTGTATTGTATACATCGTATTGATCCTCCTTTATTCCAACTCGTAGGATCATATTTATGCATAATTAATTATCTTAGCAGTACGTTACTAGAAGCAATCTAAGGAGCAATCTAAAAAGTCATTGCGCGAAAGCTAGTATTGTGTAAGACCGTTTTGTTAGAGGATCAATTTAAATGTCTTCATAAATGTCTGGTTTAACAAAAAAAATATTTTTTTTTACAAAATACAGCATTTGAATTGAAAATAGAAGAGATTATTTAACGCAGTATTTGATTTAATGCTATTTAATATTTACACACATGCTTGCGGGTTGAATACATTGACATTACTCAAGTTATAAGACCTGACATGTACCCTAAAATAATATATTCGGCAAATAAATAATTTGTTTTGATTTGAGCAGGGATGAGGACTTACAAATACAGTTGAATTAACTACCTGTCTGTTTTCCAGTCGAACCCCTCTCGCGCAAGCACTGCTGAGATGATTACCTCTCGCGCAAGCACTATGAGGTAGTAATCCAGTAGGGGCCTATTTCACTAGCTGAAACTAAACGAGGCTTCTAATTTGCGTAGATGTTAGGTAATGTACCCCCAGGCGTGAATTGTGAGAGACTTGTCCTTATTCATGAATATTAAAATTAAAATAAAAGTTGTTTACGAGCTACTTATTTACAAAGAAAATGAGGTATAAATAAACCGTTAGGGCTTAAAAAAACTCCAGAAGATCTATAAATCCGCTTTGTTTTTTTGTAAAAAATTGTTATTTTTAGTCTAATTAAAAAGGTACAGTAACCTTCTACGTTAAGAAAATTGGAGACAAATGAAATTACTGCCATAATTGAATAATTAGGGTTTCACTGCTTTATATTCACTTCAAAGCTAAGATTATTTGATTCGGACTTCAGTAGTTGTCTACATAATTTTGAGTACAGTTTCAGAAATTATGATTCAGGAATTTGTAATCAATCTACAGATGTAAAATAATACCGCTTTGCTTTTAGTATATTATCTGCTTGTTTTCACCAAACAATTTAGCTAAAAGCTTAGGCCGTTTGAACTAACTTTAAGTTATTAGGAGAGAGGCGTGTTTAGTTTATTCTTTCATAAGTATCCAATTAACATTTGACTAACACTTACTAATCTCTGCTGTAATCGTAATAAATGTGTTTTTAGAGGCGTATAATATTTAATTGGTGGATTTAATAAACGTTAGGTAATCTTCTGAAAATCATAGTCAAGTCTTGATCGGGTCTTTAGGAGTAACTAAATATGTTGCCTGGAAATGCCGTCATGTTAAGAAGTAAGGTTTTTCGGCACTGTGCCAGGTATTACCACTGCGGCGATTTTCACTACTTTACCATACTTACCAAAAAAAATTCAAGCGTCGGATAATATACTTAATACAGAAAATTTTCAACCGTCGCAGAAAGTACTAAAAGTACATTATTGCGATCGAATAGGAACTTCTTAGTTATCTGAACCAAAAAAAAAATGTCATACGTCTATAAAAAAATACCCTTCCAAGGCTAATTTTTAATTAAACTTTGCCCATCTCAGCAAAACTTTGTCTCCGCCGCGACAGTTTTCACTGCAGTGACCAGGATTCGAACCTGGGTTACTACGGCCACAACGTAGGGTCCTAACCACTAGACGATCACGGCTACCGGAGCTGGTGAATGGCCACTTCAAAACCATTTAAACCTCCGACGAAATAAGAGCACTTTCACAATCTTTCACGGTCCATTACACAGCTTCAACAGTTTAAAACTACTTGAGGTTTATCGCGCTTTATTACTTACGTAAGTAGCTTTATGGACAACAATATTTCATAGCTGCTTGGTGGGACTGCACTAAAACATGTTTAAGAAGTTGTATGTATCGAGTTGTATGTATCGACCATGAAACGAGTAGATTTTTTGATACATTGCCTACGGATATTACAATATCTTGAAAGAGTCTTTAACCAACGGGTCACTTTTTTAACGCAAGAGATCTGTTAAGTGCGAGTGAACGCGCCTAGGGTTTCGAACGTTTGTTAATTATAAAGTTACATATGTACTAACCTTTGTAAATTGTAGTTATAATATGTTTATGCTACTGTCATGGATTTATGAAAAGTACGGATAGAATCCTGTCAAATCAAACTTGAATCTTAGCAATGGCGGAATGACATTGAGTGTCAGTGTATAGAGAGTTGCCAACAGAAGAAAAAATTACCCATAATTTTTATAAATATTCTTCCTAATAATTGTTCACTTATTAATATGAAAACGTGTAAAACTTCTTAGACAGAGATTATGATTGATAGTTTTAAGATCAACAAGTTAATTACAAAATGTTCTCCAAAAATTAAATTTTCATACAATTTTATGGTTGTAACGACTCTATGTTATGTTATGTCTACTGGCAAACTTTAGGTTAACACAGACCAACTACCTACTTATTCCGAATAACATTAAAATTTAATGTACCTTGTAATGTCCCAAACTTGGGACAAAAGTACCAGAAAAAAAAATTGTTGTAAGGAAGTCTCCGATTCTTTTCACTATTCCTTGAAGTTTAGGTAAATAAGTCCTACCTATTCCTATCACTGCTTATTAATATGAATATGTAAATTATAATGAATCATTTTAGGTACTGCTTTAGCCACGGTAATCGTGTTTATTAGACCTACTTTTTATAATTTTCAATTTACGCCACCGCTTTATGGTGCTAACTGCAGTGAATTTTATTGTCCCACAAGAACAGAACAGAACACTGTACTTTCCCGGGATTAAATAGTAACCCCTATTTGCTAATCGAAGAAATTTCAACAAAATCTGTTCAGGCCTCTGAGTGTGTGTGCAGAAGTAACAAAGATAAACACATCCAAAGTCTCATTCCATGTCTAATTTTAGTTTGAATAAATTACTCTTTGTGCCTATTAACTGGCTGACAACATTTTCTGCCTGCGGCTTCGCATACGTTGTTCCTATGGAAATGCCTAACCAATATATATATAAAAAAAATATGCTGCAAATGTACATTTGCAGCCATATCTTATGATTGTTACTGGGAAGATCAGTGAAATGTTATGTGAAAAAATATACATTACTCTCATATTCATTGTTTATTGAGACATTATAAATAAAAAATTATGTATACCTACATAATATAATGCCCGCATGCTTTTACATGAAAAATCTTCATGCACACTGCATGCTACACTAGATTTAGTGGGATTCAAATTATTTTAATTATGAGATTCGCGAATTCAATTTAAATTCCAATTTTCGTCACCCGGAAATCTGAAAAAATATTGACTTTGAGTTATGCCCCACGGCTATCGATAATCTCGATATAACATCTGCGTAGCATGATCGTCAGTAAAAGTAACTATTATCAAAATGGGTTCAGCTATTTTGGAGGTTAGCTCAAATAAAAAACAAACATATTTCGAAATTCGTATCCCTAAAGCTAAGTTATTGTATAGATATTACAAACTGAAATTCAATATCCTAATTATATTTCGAATACTTAATACATATTATTTTATAGGTGATAAAGGATGATAAAGAAATGCCTATATACCTGATTCATAATTTAAAATCAATAAAATATGAGAATTAAAACATTTTTAATATCCTCCCACACTTACTGGAAAATTTACATGTTTACATGTTGGCAGCACTGGCGAGATTTTGTGCTTGTAGTTTGATTTAAATGTTGATAATAATTTTGCGTCAAATCGATAAAATAAGTTGGTGATATAAGAAATTTATCTACGAAATGTGATCCGGTGTTTTTTGTTGACAATCCCATTGTGACTTTTGCAACATCTGACCACACAAGACGGCGTTTTCCGTTTATTTTGGTTTGTTTACAATAGAGTTCATCAGTTGGTGTCTATAGCCGTAATGGCGATGGCCAGCATACTATTTGATTGATTGGCATGCTTGCTTGATTGGAGTGCTTCATTTTATTTTGTTCTGATACTCCTTCCGAACTTATTTATAGTTTCATGGCTACTGTATTATAATTTTATTTTTTAAAAGAGATTTTCATCTACTGACGTAAGTTTTTGTCCTTTATCAAATTGTATCAATACTGATGAAACCTACAGAAGTTTTGAAAGTACAACCAGAAAATCTTAATTTGATACTCCACTTGACCTTGTAAGTCTCTTTTAAGATTTCGAGATTAGAACTGATAATTCAAATTTAATTTTTATTCCATTTTTTATAAGTAGGTACATTTTTTACAAGCGCACGAAATTTATTATTATGTTACATTTCTAGTCAATCGCTGTCATGTGGTAGTTACTGAGCTATATAGAAGGAAAAAAGAATAGACAGCGAGACCATAAGGATTTCGAAACAGGGTCCTTAGCCAACCGGCATTCGCTATGAAGCGATTCGATTTTGAAAATTCTTATCGCTCTAGCGATAGCAACCTTCAAATGGATTAAACGTCAAGATTTTTGGTAGGCAATGTACGAATATTTTGATTTCACCAAACCGATTGACAACATCGAACGATCACTTCCATCAAATTCCTAGCCAAGTGGCAGTTTTGAGAAGCGACTTCACGTAGTTGTCTATTCTCTTGATGGATACACTAGCGAACGCTAAGACCCTGTAGAAATCGAATCGAAACGGCGATTTCATAAACAGCTGTTGGAATTACGTCAAAATTTTAAGTAGCCTTGCGCTAGCGTGGATGTAGCATTCACGATCGCACCCTTGTTTCCCTGTGTCCACGAGGGATTAAAAATATACTTAACAACGAAAAAAACAAGATAAAGCTTTTGCATATGATCGGCAAAAATTCACACATTTGGCTTCTAAGGGCGAGAGTCGAAAGAAATTACAATACAAACTAAAACGTCTATTGTCAAAATGCAAAATAGTTTTGAATTTTTGTTATTTACTCCAATATTACCGAGATGATACGAGTGTCGTAAAATATGTATTTTCTCCTAATTATTTATTTCTTCATGATTTTAAGAACTTGTTGAAAATAATTAAATAATATAATTATATAGCTCAAAACCATTGTTATTTTCTTTCTATTGATTTTAATTACACAATAAACACTGCCATAAGTATTTCAAAAGATTGGGTAAACTTCCAAATCGAAACAATTTTTTTGTTATGTATAACGTTTGTTTACAGAAATTCTATCTGAAGTTATAGGTAACAACCTACTTGGCTTGGTACTCCTTTTTATTTGACCCGTCATTTCATGAACGGTGAACGGACGAAATAAGCGAATGATTGAGTTCGATAACTATAGACTACAGACCGTACACCATAAGTTGTCCTGCCTCAGGAATTGGCAGCATTATATTGGCAGCACGATATTGCCAACATTATGTGAACCTTTTACCCCATTATGTAAACGTGTGTTTATGTTTTAATTTCATATTTGTATATAAATATATAAGTAGTTAGGACTAGGAAAGTTTTAAATTATGAAACAATAAAATTTTTAAATTATTTATTGAAATTGTTCTGACACTAATTATGGTCAAAAGGAACATAAATAAACAACACAAAAAATTCTTATAAATCGAAATCTTCAAGATCCACGACGATTTTCAGCAGAATTGACTTGTTGCAGGCAGCAATAGCTTCGCTTCTTTATATTATGTATTCTACTCGTGGTTTTCTCCGACATGACTGAAAATGACACATAAAATTTGTATTTGTATAATATAAAATTCAAAAATTCAATATTTGTATATATACAAATAAGGGATATCATAACAAGATAAATTAAATAACCTGGATAATTTACTTTTTATTTTATCTTTTTATATGAGTAAATCTTATGATCCATTCTGAAGGTATCGTGTATAAAGCTGGTATCCCTATTTTACTTACCAGTTGCATTGATGGTGCAACGCGAGATCGCACTAGATTTAATGGATTTAACTGGGCATGGTCTGCCTTTTCTTCCTCACAAAAGGCACGCACCTTCAACACAATCTCTTTTGCACTGCTTTTGCATGAATAATTCGAAAAATATTAATTAATGAAACAAATACGAGCGCAATACTTCAATCAAACTATGACAGTCTAACAACAAAAGATTGACAACCAATTGTGCCAACTTATCGGCATTTAGCGATGCGATCAGACGTATAGACAAGGCGATAGCTACGCAAAGGTTACTTTGTCTACCAATTGAACTTCGCCATCATTTGAGCTATGATGATTGTCGTTGCGATGCGTGATATCGAAGGAATATGTCAAATCCATACATTTTTGTACGTTTCTACCATCGCTTTCGCTAATCAAATGTTACTTTGTCTAGAGCCCCAGATCTCGTACGATAACGTTACGTAACATAACGATAACGTTACGTAATGTTTTTTGTTATTTTCTTTTTCTGGTGTACAATAAATTATTTTTGTACTGTTATTGTAAGACGAATGCTTCTTGGAGACTAAAATAGAAGGACTCGTGTGTACTTTTCCACTTCACAAAGACCTCTAGGGACCAGATAGGTATTTACCTACTGCTATTTCAATACGATGCTATCTCTTGGTCCCTGACTTTATTCCCGTAATATATTCCTCGGAATGTGGACGCATTCCCAAGGGAAAACCTTATCTAACTGCAGCGCGAGCTGACCAAGATTCAGCGCATTCTACATTACAAGCAAATTTTTAAGATAGTGCTGCTCATACTTTAGTATCTTGGTTGCGTTTTAGAACAGCGACGGAGCGACTTTTGTCATTTTTAAACGAATAAAAAAATGCAGCAGGTTATAAGGTATGTTTTTTTAATGAATGTTGTCCATTTCTACGTCAGATAGAGCGACAAAAAAACGGCTGCCTATCTTTGTGCCTCCCACCACTTCTCTCACTGTCTATATATGTACCTACCTACGGAAAAAGGAGAGTTGCAGACTGTCATAGGGTCTACCTACCTACAGCTTTGTGTTTTTTAAGTACTTTCTTTTTAACATTACACAATGTTTTATTTAAAAACTACACAATGTATTATTAAATGAATGAATTTAATAAATGCACTGAGTTTATCCAATCTCTTACCTAAACGTCAAATTGTCAATTTATTTTGTATTAAGATAACAGGATATTTTTTCTAAATTCACCAGATAGCAGTCTGTTATTTCAATCGAGAATGACGTAAAAGCGATATATTATAATAAATACAAGATATATTTAAACCTCTGTTTGATAAAGTGCTGACTAGCATAACTCGTTCTATTCCAGTTCGATTGCTGCCGTTTGCAGTTGTTATCATAGGTAACAGAACTGTTTGCGATAACATTGAGTGCAAAAAATAAAAGAGTTGTGTGCGTTGGAACCAGCTTCTCTTGCAGGTCGGCGTTTACGTCATTCTCGATTGAAATAACAAACTGCTATCTGGTGAAACTCAGCATGGAAGCTTTTACGAAAAAATGTGCTATTCCTGTATTTTTATAAGTAAAAAATTGCTGAAAAGTTAGTGCTGAAATGTTTAGCGTATTTATACTAATATAATAAAGTGGAAAGATTTGAACGTTTGTTTGAATTGCATAGGCTCCGAAACTACTGAAACGAGTTGAAAAATTATTTCATTGGAATCCTACATTATCCCCGATGAATACATGCTATATAATATTTTCAAAAAGTTAGGGATCCTTATTAAAACTTCAATATTGTAACCCAACGTGAACCTAAGTGTGTGTTAACATAATATAATATTTTGAAATATATTATGTTTAATACTCGTGCGAAGCCGGGGTGGATCACTAGTATTTTATATCATCGTAATATAAAATTTTATTGTACTTCTTTTATAAGCATAAAGAAATAAATTTATTGAACGCTAACAATATTTATTGCATTTAATTCTACTCATTCGGTTCTCTCGCCTTGTTCGGCTGACGAATGAGGGAGGTTAGGTATAGCTTAGGGTCAAATAGTTCAAGGTATTTAGTTAGGTAATAATAACAAAGTCCCAAAAGGTAGTTTAGGCTCCTGGTTGTTTCACGGCTGGTTACAGTTTACGTCGTACCCTTTTCATCCGTGCTGCACGTTTTCAGAAGGTTCGTGAATTTTCCTTTGTTATTCTGTTGAACTTGGACGAGGAAATTCAGTTTAATATTTATGAGAAAAACGTTTCTGCAAATATAATAAATAGGGTTATTGAATTAGAGTCGAGGAGTTTGATAAAGTGAGTAACGAAACATTCTGAATGGTGAATTTATCTACTGGCTGCATTGCCTCGCTAGATGGCATATGACGCTATATGGAAGCGTCTTGGGGACGCTTCCGACTGGTATTGACTAATGGATCAGCTATTTTGAATTGAGCTACCCGTAGATGGTTTGAAACAGTTGGCATACATAATATTTCTGATTTTCTTTGTTAATAAAGATGACTGGTTGATTATTTTGCTGGTGAATTGGCATTATCGCCTCAAAAATCTGTAGTTTGTTTGCGACAGACTGCAGTTAGCTCAATTGTTGCAATAGTTGTTTTAATTTGTTTATTTAATTATTTTAGTATTTTCTTTGTTAAAAAGATTTTATTCTGTCAAATAAATATTATCAAAAAATTCAAGTTATTCCCGAGGAAGGTCTTTCTTCTGTGTATGGTTTGACACATCTACTGCAATCACAAATGCCAGACGGGGTGATCCCAAAACCAGAACCCAACTTTTTTTAGTCGCAGCATGTTCATAGGCCTACTCCAAAGGAGACCGCCATAACCTATGCTGCGCTGCATCCAATAAATGGTGAAGGAATTACTAGTTTCCTTCAACGCCCCAATTTATCACATTTTTTCAATTGGACAGTTTGATTCGCATTTGTTTTTATAATTATATTTCAATCCATTCATATTTTTATGCTACGGTAAAAATTAAAATAACCTCAGAGCTTTACAATTTCTTAGAAAATTACGTATTCTCTTTGCTTAGGTAGATTAACCGTAATTTTACATAACAAGCTCAAGTTTACATTTTAACCATGCATAATAAAGGCATGTTAATTCATGAACGTAGTCGAGCTTATTTGCAAGTTTCGGCTTCAAAGGATTCGAACAAAATACATTTAAGGCTCAAGTTATTAATGTCGACTAATGAAGTAAAAAACCTATGGAATGCTAGATGACGGGGATCAATACCGGTCTTCGGGACGCTCTGACTGGTATTGATATGGATCATTTGAGCTACCTGTAGATTGTTTGTATCAGTCTGCATTTAGTTCAAAGTCTTGAAAGAAGTCTGAAATGGCGATGATGACGATGGATTTGCAAGAAACGGAACCAGGGTTAAAAAAGTATTTTTTTCTATGTATTTTTTTTCCTAGATCTTTGACTTATTTCCGAGGCAAAATGCTGACCACTTCGCCCGAGTGTATATAGCCTTACTGACTCCGCGTGTTCCATGAAAACCTTTTTGTTAACAACCGGAAACCCGCATTCCGCTTCTCATCCACTTCGCCTCCGCTTATCTGTGCCCAAAGTTCACCTACGCCATTAAAAAGTTTACACCGAAGAGTTTCATAACGTATTGTATTTAATGAGTTCGTTAAACACAGCTCGTGTTGGGCTGAGGGTTTTATTTGGGATGTCGTGGATTATGTTGCAGTGCATGACCGGGTTCGGGTTTAGGTTGATTAGTGCCTTAGGTAGATAATTATGATGGCGCCGTAAAAAATGTTTAATATTTGACAGTCCATAAAACACTATCCGTCGTCGTTCCCCAGGACGTTTTGCGAGGTAATAAATCGCGCCAATAAATAAACAATGAAAAGGAATCCGAAGATAAATCGCTATACGACACGTCATCACATCTCCAACAATAAAACCCACGTAAGTGTTTCATACACTTTATTGCTTCACGGATATTATTCTCCATAAATTCTCGAACAACCACGTTTATAACGAAACGAGCGGCTCCCGAGCGGGGCCAAGAGGCACTGAGAGACAGGAATCACAGATTGACAGCTTAGAAGATAAACACGGACATCAGTAGAGGAAGCTGGAGGGGGGTGGTCGCGGGGAGGGTGCGGGGCGCGCGAGGCGCGGGTGGAAGGCCCCGAGGGCCGCCTCGTTGGTGGAAGAAGGTCGTTCCTCCCGCACGCGCAGCTGCGGCAGCCGCCACGCCGCGCACGCCGACGTCAGTGAGTGACGGTTCAGCACCCAGTATGCCACGGCGTTGATCGCTGAATGAGCGTACCCCAACAGCAGCGCGTAGTGTTCCAACATCACCGGCACATGGAGCCCAAACGCACCGAAAAATACAAACATTGCGTGCGGGCACCAGCAAGCTGCGAATATCCCCGCGATGCCCATGAGGACGTTGCCGAGCCGCCGACGAGAGCGCAACGTCGACGTCTGCGGCTGAGGGCCGAGGAGACTCGGCTGAAGCTTCTTTTTTCTGATATCTCCGACGTCGACGGCGTCTCTTCTTTCTCTGCCCCCTACTCCGGCTACGATGATCACGTGCGTGGGTCTTCTCATGAGCGGGATTGGTAGGGGAAGCTCTCCGTGGAAGGCGCGTGCTGTGAGCGATAGGGCGGTGAGTTTGACGCGCACTGCCCAGTGGCATCTTGCGACTGCAAGGACGGGGAAGCAGTATATGAAGATGGCGTGGACTGCAGCTATAGAGGGGCAGTAGAGGCAGGTGGCTGCGACAGCTGCTGCACCTGAAAAGTGTAAATACATTGAAGCTATTCAATAATTGTAAGACGACTAGTGCGGTGAGCCAAGGTCTACCGCACGAGGTTGCGGATTCGATTCCCGCCTCGGGACACGTGTTTGTACGATCTGCAGATATGTGTTATGTTCTGGTCGTTTTCTAAGTACATAAAAAATATGTTGGTTATCTAATGGTATCTTGGTAATATAAGTTATATATGTAATATAATGGATCTCTCAGTCCCATCTCTCTCCAAAGTAAAGTCATGTGATATGGGCGGGCACCATAACTCCACATACTAAACACATATGACATAATATGTCATTTGTGTTTAGTATGTGTATTCTCTGACACGAAACTAAGACCTACCCATATGTTTTCAGCGGAAATTCACTTTCTGAGTTTGTTTGGTTGACAACCATACATTAACGCTTTATGATTGATAATCATTATTTGAAAGTTAAATTGGCCACAGTGTAACGTACTAGAAAGGAAGGCTATGGTCCACACGATGAGTACTGCGAGCGAGGGCCTGGCGCAGGGCGAGGCGCCCCCGCGCCGCACCGCGCCGCAGCGGTCCGCCGCGATCGCCACCAGGGACAGCGTGCTGGCCGCCACGGGAAACGTCTGGAACATTACCAACATTCGATTTATGAATAACAGTTGATTGTGGGCATTTACGGCGGTTTGTAGGCAAGCGGTCTCTCCTAACTCTAACTTCCTAACTCCCCGTTTGGAAGAGAAGATTTCCGATTAGAAGAAGATTTTGACAACATTTCAGTTTTCTATATCTATACTAATATTATAAAGAGGAAAGATTTGATTGTTTGTATGTTTGTTTGTTTGTTTGAATTGAATAGGCTCCGAAACTACTGGACCGATTTGAAAAATTCTTTCACCATTAGAATCCTAAATTTTCCGTGATGAACATAGGCTATATAATATTTTCAAAAAAGTTAGAGATCCGTATGGAAAATTCAATAATTGAACCGTTGCGTTTTATATTGAACCTCTTTTTCTATTATGGCGTGTCAGAATAGAAAAAGAGGTTGAATATAAATAGCGCGCGGTGCTTGCTTTTTCTCTACGGCCAGTGTCAGTTATGGAGTGTCGAGTCAATGTCAAAAATCACAATGCTGTTAAAAAAAGTAAGGGATCCGTATGAAAACTGTGAAACCAATCGTGTTAGTGTGTATAATTTCGGAAATTTTTGTTTAATACCCGTGCGAAGCCGGGGCGGACCGCTAGTTTATTATAAAACCAACGTGCATTGTACGAGGTATATGTACTCGTAAATACCTATAATTGTGGTGATATCTATACTAATCTATATCTATATCTATACTAATATAATCTATACTAATATTATAAAGAGGAAAGATTTGATTGTTTGTTTGTTTGTATGTTTGTTTGTTTGTTTGTTTGTTTGTTTGAATTGAATAGGCTCCGAAACTACTGAACCGAGTTAAAAAATTCTTTCACCATTAGAATCCTTAATTTTCCGTGATGAACATAGGCTATATAATATTTTCAAAAAAGTTAGGGATCCGCATGAAAAATTCAATAATTGAACCGTGGGCTGTATATTCAACCTCTTTTTCTATTATGGCGCGTCAGAATAGAAAAAGAGGTTGTATAGCGCACGGTGCTTGCTTTTTCTCTACGGCCAGTGTCAGTTTTAGAATGTCGAGTCAATGTCAAAAACCCCAATGCTGTTAAAAAAAGTAAAGATCCGTATGAAAACTGTAAAACCCATCGTTTTAGTGTGTATAATTTCTGAAATTTTTGTTTAATACCCGTGCGAAGCCGGGGCGGGCCGCTAGTAATATTATAAAGAGGAAAGATTTGTTTGTTTGTTTGTTTGTTTGAATTGAATAGGCTCCGAAACTACTGGACCAATTTGAAAAATTCTTTTACCATTAGAATCCTTAATTTTCCGTGATGAACATAGGCTACATAATATTTTCAAAAAAGTTAGGGATCCGCATGAAAAAATCAATAATTGAACCGGGCTCTGTATATTCAACCTCTTTTTCTATTATGGCGCGTCATAATAGAAAAAGAGGTTGAATATATAGCGCACGGTACTTGCTTTTTCTCTACGGCCAGTGTTAGTTATGGAGTGTCGAGTCAGTGTCAAAAACCCCAATGCTGTTAAAAAAAGTAAGGGATCCGTATGAAAACTGTGAAACCCATCGTGTTAGTGTGTAATATTTCTGAAATTTTTGTTTAATCCTCTGCGAAGCCGGGGCGGACCGCTATATCTATACTAATATTATAAAGAGGAAAGATTTGATTGTTTGTTTGTTTGTATGTTTGTTTGTTTGTTTGTTTGAATTGAATAGGCTCCGAAACTACTGGACCAATTTAAAAATTCTTTCACCATTAGAATCCAAAATTTCCGTGATGAACATAGGCTATATAATATTTTCAAAAAAGCCGGGGCGGACCGCTATTATTATATAAGCCTAAGTTTTACTTGTTTCCAAGGCAAAAAAATACCAATACTATAAATTTCAGTCTTGCTAAGTATGATAGCATAAACAATAAGTCGGTCACCTCGATGTAGTAAGTGACATGGCAGGGCAGGTGGTCTATCCTGGCGGCGCGGCTGGCGGCGAGTGGCGCACTCGCGGCGCACACGAGGAAGTCAGCTGCGCAGGCGCTCAGCATCTGCGGCGTCCGGAGGCGGGCGGCGCCACCGGACGCTAGTGCGACCATTAGGCTGACGTTACCTGGGGATTGGGACGAGATGGCTCAATAACGTTGCAATGATAAATATAATTTCAAAGTTAATTATTATACCAGTTTTTTGTATAATATAATGCCTTGATGTATGCGTATGCTGCGGCCACCGTTAAATTACAGAGCACTAGACCTAAGAAAGTCATATTTATGTTATTTATTTTCGTGTTATGTCTCGTTGGTAGTCCTAATAAATAAATGTTGAAAGGCCGTATTTTACTCTGAGCTGTTTGTTGGCTTCGGCCCGCAGGCCTTCCAAAGGATCGGGTTACTTTATATACATAGTATTTCCCGTTTACCTAGATCCTCGAAATTTGGCAAGAAGTTAGAAATTTTCGTAGTTAATATAAAAAAATTATCTTGCAAGTGCTCAAAACCTTTCCCATTGCCTAAGAAATTTGGTAAGAAGCAATTATACTGAAATTATACGAAACTCTGGATGCCCGAGTTCGACTGTCACTTGACGTTTTATTTTATTTTAATTCATAGACCAACTTGATGAGTAAATCAATCATCTAGTTCTATATCACAAGGATCAAGTGAGTTACAGGATCAATCTTCAGGATCATTGCTCCAGCAATTATTTTCCAAAATAAATCGTAAGTTCAGTGGCTCCACAAATACTTCCTAAAAGTTCTCAAAGAACCTACTGATCGTCCCATTGATTCTTTTCTTAGAAGCGAACTTTCGTTTCTACGAAACTAATCAATGCTATATTATGTGACGTCTAGGGAAATAGTAGATTGTTGTCACAATGGAGCAAAATAATGTATTTAGGACAAGAATGATTGAGAATGAGAATGAGGGATTCGTAGGACGTCACTCTTATGTAACATAACTTTGGCACACTGCTTTTCATCCTAAACTTTGAGTAAAAATCTACACACGAGAAGAAAATTCAATAATATTGTAATATAAATTGTTTTTAACCGTTTCCGCGTTTAGTCTAATATTTCCTGGTGTTAATATTTCACTTTCACTGCTGAAACTCAGCTTGTACATTTCGTGTGATTAAAATAAAAAAAATCTAAAGTATTTTTATTAAAGTAATATCAAATCGAGTGAAAAGTTCCCGCGTATTCATTTTTATAAATTGGATAGCTAATGCCGCGTCGCCCGCTCTTTTTTTAATACCGGACAGGATTTTATTGAAGCGAATTGCGTTCACTCTTTTTATTTAATTAAATAGTAGCAAATTCAATAGCAGATTGTATCATAAGAAACCAAAATATTTTTACAATTACGGCGCTTCTTTTAATATAGAGCAATGTGAGGGATACTAGAGAACTCCGAGCGTAGCGAGGTATTCTTCAGTAGAACCCCGAGCGTAGCGAGGTATTCTTCAATACTGAACGTAGCGAGAGATTCATAGTTCGTCGCCCGAGCCAAAAATATATGTATATTGTGCTTAGATTTTGCGCACTTATAAAGAGGATTTAAAGCTTTTTACTGCCCGCTAAAAGTTTCTTATAGAAAAAGTCATTTTGTCACTGTTATTAAAGTATGCGCTGGAATAATCCACTTTGTCGCACTAATTCAGGAACCCTTTGCCTCTTTTCGAAGAGATGAAAAACATATTAAAGAAGTCGCAACAAATTCAAATAATATCTTTAATTCAGAACACAGTTCTGAAGAGCTGTCTAGGATTTAATATATTTTTTATGAAAGGAGTTTCAATTCGAGACGTGCCGCGAACGACTTTATAGTCTGCTGACCTGCGGAGGGAATTGAATGAGATGATACTTTCCTTTTTATTCAAATACAAAATCTACGCATCTATCTAATGAAAGTCCTGTTCAGTTTGTTGAATTGTTGAACTAAAGCGTTCATACAAAATGGGAAATAAATGGATATAATAATATTTAGTTACACAAATAATACAGGAGAAAGAAATTACAAATTTTTTTTCGGTCTTTATATGTACGTGTGAATATCGTATAAAAAATGATAAAAAAAATAATGATGCCATCTATGGCACTCATTAGGGGAGGCCTATGTCCAGCAGTGGACTATTATAGGCTGGTGATGATGATGATGATATATCGTATTATTATTTACTTACTTATGTTTATATGTTTTTTATATAACAGTTACTTTGAAAATTTTATTTTTTACTTAATATTATTGTAAAGATTTGACTGACGCAATAAATTTATTTTTAAGGAGGTTCAACCCATAAAAAAAAAAAAAAACAATATTTTCGCTTGTAACGCTTCAATTCGTCTTATTTTTTTATTCATTACTTTTAAGGAAATTATAGGTATTCCTTCAGTATCAGATTTCTTCTAATTCTTCATACAAAACGGGAATTTAATGGGTAAAAACCTTAGAATAATAAAGTACCAAAACTCAAAAGTCGGATTCGGTGGGAAACCTTTTTAAATAGCAGCTTTCTATAGTCCCTAAAGAATAACCATTATATTTACCATATTTACTTTCCTTTTCTTGTCTTCCCTGAAACACGCTTATTTGAAAAGTTGCTGGAAAGTTTCAAATAATATAAGCCTATTCAATTACGACATCCTCAAGTTTTTTGCTAAAACGTCCAACTTTCCAGATGAACGTCAATTTACGTAATACTTGTCCCGAAGTTAATGTTCTAAGGAGATAGTTCAAAAAGTTTAAAACACGCTTTCTTGAGCTTTTACACGATCACCGTTAGATGATTAAATAAATAAATAAATAAATAATGCTGGACAATTCACACAGCATCATCTAGCCCCAAGCTAAGCAGAGCTTGTGTTATGGGTACTAGATGACTGATATACATAATACAATATTATTACATAGATATATATTTTTATTATACATAGAAAACGACCAGAACCCCGGAACAAATTATCTGCAGATCGTACAAATATTTGTCGATTGTCTATCTTTAATATTAGGCTGGTTGGTTACTAAAGGTCTTTATACGTTTGTGTCATCTAGAGCTTCTTTATTTGTTAGGTCTACCTTTACGTAAAATAGATTATTTATTAATTTATTCCTTTGGACTCTTTTCCTTCGGAATTTGCAATACAGTTTTATATAAAAACAGCTATCACTGTAACACATAAAAGATAAATATAACATTGTTTTATTTTAATACATCTGCTCTAAGATCCTGCTCTATCCATACAACTAGTCATCGATCAAAAATTTATAATCCAACTAAGTTATGTAGGTTACTTACAATACGTGTGATATGTCTCGTTAAATGATAGCTTTAGCAGTAAACTTTTAATAGTATTTAAGACTACCTAGGTACCAATAATATTTTTATAGGTGCTTCCATCTACAAACGATTATGTACAAGTGCGCGCTCTCGTGCTTACCGCGCACGCGTCGCAGTCTTCAGGGGACTGGTATCTTTCAAGTAGGTAATAATTAAAATAATTCCGAACAATTCACACAGCATCATCTACCATATTTTTTTATATACATATAGAAAACGACCAGAACGCCCTGAACAACAATCTGCAGATCGTACAAATATTTGTTTTGAGGCGGGAACCGAACCCGCAACCTCTTCCCTCCCTGGACCTTTGCCCACCGCGGCACAGAGGTCGTCAACTTACCAATGATCCCAATAACAGCGACCAGCACGTAGAGTGCGATGAGCGTGGCGAGCGCGTGCGCCGGCGAGTCCACCGCGCCCGCATCGCTCTCGTTACCATGCATCGCGATACATCCTCAGGACCTGGAGACAATAAAAGAGTCTATTAAACTTCTCTAGTTGGGTACTACGGATACATTTGTATATTATCCATCTAATCCCGCATGCCCAGCGTGAGGATTATGGGCAATAACCCTGATAATGATAAATAATGTCATCTATGGCGCTTATTAGGGGGAGGCCTAGAGGTCCAGCCGTGGACTATTATAGGCTGATTATGATGATGATGATCCATCTATCCGATTCGGATACGAACATATAATCGACGCTCGCTCCGCTCGCCAGCTCTGTGTGCTGTTTAGTTTACAATATTTTATAACAAGTAGTGATACAGTTTATTTCAAATACTGGTCTAAATCTGGCTCCATTTAAGTACGAAGTTGTGTCTGCCCCAGATCTTTATTATAATAAGGCAATATTTATGTAAATTATTAAAATATTCAAAGCCTGTAGTACCCCAGAACGGTTGAAAACTACAACGAATAAAAGTAATAAAACTTAGCAAATTATACTTAGCTACATACAGTGGTTGTATGGGTAATAGCATATCTAGTAGTACCCTTAAACTTAGGGCGTAAACTAGTTAAAGTCGTGAATGCAACAAATAGTTAGTTGTGTCACACAACCTACACTTGATTGATAGTTTTAACTACCGCGACATCGGTAGAAATCTGTATGTAATGTACATGAAAAGTAAACCTTACCTTACCTTTGACAGAGATCCGTTTAGTTAAATTTGTGTGGTAGTACCACTTATCCCAGCAAAATAATTTGACAATAACTTGTTCCATCAATTTTCATCAAAGCTAAGAACAATCTAAGACGTTCCCTTTGAAACGACTAAGATCAAAATTGCTTCATACTCTTAGAACTTTGGCTAAGAAGCTACAATGCCAGCCTTAATTTTCATGTAGAGTTAAAATTATACAGCTACAAAAATGAGCGGCCTCGCACATGTATAAATTCTGAAAATATTATATAATGTTTCCCATTTTTCCCTTATTTTGCATGACGGAAATCACTCCCAGGTTGATAAGTACGACCCAAAGTAATTCACGCTCAGCTTCGAGGAAAATAATAATACGTTGTTTCTAAGGAGTTGTAATAGATAATATACATGTTAGAATTTTTGAACACGCCTAAAGGCATCGTTAAGAAGTTCCACTTCGAAGGAATATTTTTGTGTTCTCTGCGTAAAGACCGCCAAAATGTTTTATAGCTGCTTTGTTGGATTCCTATGAAATAAGTTTGATTATCAAAAAATACGTCTTTAGGTAGAATGAACAACGGCATCCCGACACGGTGAGCTATGGAAAACTTTGATAAACATTGTTACAAACATATAAAATTCGCAGTATTCATTTGATTGTAAAATATATGAAAGTATTTAAATAAATTCTTAGACCTCTCATAATGATACTTCTGAAAAATGAAAGTAAACTTTAGCATTTTATTTTCAAACCTGCTCTCGCCTAGAAAGATCATAAACTTTCTGATTTGAGCACCGTATATTGCTTTTAGCTATCTTCCAGTTGCCAATTCAAATAATTCCACCAATATTTCCAGTGAAGCTATATGATCGAAATGTCCGTCGAGGGATTGTCCCCAGACCGTGAGTCCAGACCATAACTGCACTGAATAGTTCACTTTATAGACGTTGAGATGACTTCGTTGCATTTTACTTATTTCCTTCCATTTTCCCGCAAATCGAACGAAGCGAACAATTGCAAATCGCGACAAATAATGCTCATTTGTCGAGGTTGGCAATTGTTTGCTGAAACAAAAGAAACACTTGATCCGAAGGGAGTCGTTGATTCCGAGTGGAATACCAGATACAGATAGATACTGTCTAGGTATTCCAAAGAGTTGCTAGCAGGTTTGCTTCGACAAATAAAACTTAGAACTTTTTTGCATCAAACTTTTGTTAGAAGAACAATTTACAATGTATGTGAAAAACTGACTCAGATTTTTGGACTGGTAGAACAGAGCATATCTTTTGGGTTGAACGGGGGGAAATAATGTTGGGTAGAAAAATCGTGGGTTGAACCGGTAAGCACTCGAAGTAACTTACGGTGATTTTGTTATTAGCATATACATAATATATGTAGGTATATAATGAAATGAATTATTTTTTAAATAACCACCTCCTACCCAGTTATAATAAATTAAGTAAAAAACATGTAAATTTAGTGTGAAAAATGCCAATGATTTAAGTAAATTTTTGACGAGGCACAACCAAAATCAAATCATTACCTTCCTTGTTGAAAGATAAATCCCGAGATGGATGATGCGGTCCATTTCCCTTCGTTATAATTTTCTGTTAAAAAACCTTTTTTGGGGATATTTTCGTTTACCTAATAAAGATGTTCATTTATCAAAGTCGCACCTTAGGCGGACGGTTTGTTATTAATAGTTTATCAGGATCCTTTTTCAGTTTTTAGGGGAGTACGAGTCGGGATCGTAAAAGAAAGGCTGGGCGTATAAGAAAAAGGTTGAGCAAGGGGTACAAGAGTTATTCATAAAGACCGTTTGTTCTTGTTTTCGTACAAAATTTATGTAAGAAAATATAAATGCCAAAATGTAAAAAATAGAACTCCGCCATGACAGTTTTCACTGCCGTGACCAGGATTCGAACCTGGGTTACTACGGCCACAACGTAGGGTCCTAACCACTAGACGATCACGGCTACCGGAGCTGTTGAATCAATAATCGAAACGATAGGCTGCAATCTTGCTTCAATCTTAAATGTTAAGAGATCATATTAGAAAGGCAGCTTTGTGGAGTCATTCTCGTCAGCTACTTGTGGGATACAAATTTGGAGTATTATAATAAATGAGTATTAAACTGGAGCACTTTCACTCAACAATTAACTTTAACTTAATTGTCGCATTTTAACACAGTAAATACTACTAACTTAATTAAACTAATACAATCATTTATTTGCAAACAAGGGTTACAAAGGTCGTGGTTATAGATATACATAGTATACCAGATATGTTTTGCATTAGTATAGGGCATGAAAATTTAAGTTTCTCTAGGGTCAGTAAATAAATCCAGAATATTGAATTACAGATATAAAATAATTAAATGATAAAACAATTTATCATCATCAAATACACGCATGGTTAAGTACTAAACCATATTTTAAAATAAACTAGTTCACTTTTTTTAATGGAGGTAATAATTAATTAATTATTACAAAAATATTACCAATCTATCTGAATTCAAGTAAGTACAAAATCTTTTTAAACGATGAGTTCACTGTTGACAGTTTTTGGTCTAATCAAGCGAATGACGTCACATAATTGACAGCTACCTATTTCATGGTGTTAAAAACAGTTCATTTTAAAATATTTTTAGTTATTTTATGAACGGAAACAAACATTTTTCGACTCATTGCCTAATTTTCATATCTCAATAATATATATACATAGGTTTGAGCGTTAGCAAACCTTCATCATTGAAAACCAATTGAAAACCTACAAAGCGAATTTCACTCGTATGATCACGTCATATCTTAACAAAGCCGTCCGGTGTATTTAGAGCTCAAAAAAAAACAATAAATATGAGTAATTAGATCTTTTCCCCGAAATCGTTAATTCCGCGTAGCAAACTTTCCATTCGCATTTTTCCCCACTCGAACTTTTACCCGCCACTTTTTTTTCTCATTCGCTTGCTTCCTCATTCTCAATTATGGCCAAGCGACATTTATCACAATATGTCTATTTCATAAACGATATTTTTTCCAGAGCAAAAGTTTCCCATTCGCTTCTTTTTGCAATTGTTTGGTTTCTTACGCGATATTTTTCCGAAACTAATAGTTTCCATGTATTATTTTTAATAATAGTTTAGTAGTTTAGTATTCATATAGCTCGCCAAACGAAGACGTGAAACTGCCTGTTACTGCTTCATTTTGTGAAATAATAGGAAGGTTTTTTTGTTGCTGCTTTGGTTTAAAGGTATTATTAAGAATACAATTTTATCAAAATAATACATTGTCTATATTTTTTTTAAACTCATTTTTATAAATTAAAGTAACAAATCATAAGTATGCAATTCAGCTAGAAAACTTGAAAATTAAGTAGGTACTTACCTATATAGGTAAAGAAGAAGGTTAAGGTAAAATGGATAATACGCTATTAGGAAATTATGATTATTATATAATACGCTATAAGGAAATTATGATTTTGGTAATATTCACGAATGATAAACAAGAGGATCGGAAAAGTAAGCTATTAGGAAATTTTGACATTGGAATTATTTATGAATGATAAAAAAGGAGAATGGGTAAAAGTCCGAGTGGGGAAAAATGCGAATGGAAAATTTGCTACGCGGAATTAACGATTTCGGGGAAGAGATCTAATCACTCGCTCAT
Organism: Eupithecia pulchellata; assembly: GCA_963931895.1. NCBI lineage: Eukaryota > Metazoa > Arthropoda > Insecta > Lepidoptera > Geometridae > Eupithecia > Eupithecia pulchellata. The sequence continues at coordinate 1,433,298 of OZ007521.1, read as the reverse complement.
TCACCGGATTTCCAAACGAGGGTAGGAAGAAATCGGCTGATAGCTTTCAAATATTAAACTAGTTTGATTGTAGATCGAACCCGTATCATTGTCTGATACAGATATTAGTAAAAGAGAACGATTGTATTTGAAAAAAATACACGAAAGACGTATGATATCTTTACCCAAAAGTCATTCTATCGAACAGCTCCAACAAAGGGTCGTGCAAGGTCAGCGATGTCTCATTTCCACAATTCGTTTCACGAGTGATTGACTCGACTAGGGTGAGTCTGGGTTTATTGATCTATTCATATCGCCAACTGTCAATGGGCGTATAATTTATGATTTCCCATTGAGTTTCCATTTAGTACCCTTCCGATAAGATATCTCGAGCACATAATTATGATTTATCTATTTGATGTCTTTTTTCTTTTTTAATGAGGCGTTTCCTCTGGGTCTGAAAGATGTTCGCTCCATTCCACACCGAAAATATATATTAGCTGATTTAATGTTGTGCTTATCTTTAGATATAAAGTGCTTATTTTGTAAGCCTAAAGAAATTAAATTATTGAAATCTGAAATCTTAATTCCTAATTAGTTTGTACATTACCCTTGATACAAAATAAAGTCACATTTGTCCAGAACCAATGCAGAGTACTAATAGAAGCAACTATAACAAGGTTAAGAAAGGAGCACTGGCATCTTCGCAAACTTGTTCGTGATGATGGGGTTAGGAATAGATTTTGTATTTCATTTAAAGATTTCAAATTATGGTATTCGTTAGGAATATAATTTAATGATGTCAATAAACTAATACCATTGGTATTTTTTGGTATAAGAAAGGAACGGATCATGGGCAGAACCTGCATGCAGTGTCAGAGAATACTCATAACCCTGTAGGTACATATTGTTAGGGTTTTGCCATCGGTTGCAAAACCCTTATGAAATCGCTTTGGGTCTGTTTTGTGTTTTGAATCCTTAATATCTCAGAAACTACTGCAGCTATTGACTTGAAATTTGAAATAATAATACATTTTGTGCGCCCGCACCTATTTATAGAAAAATAAATGAAAATAAATGAAAAATCAAAATGAAGATTTTCCATACAAATTTTGAAATCGAAATTTTAAATGGAACGTACAAAGTCGAAAGTGGTATCAAATGAAAGGTACTTATTTGTAGATTTCAAAATAGTTTTTGAAATTTCGGTAGATTTCATACTTTTTAAAATATTTTGAAAATGGTCAAAAAAATGACCGTTCCCCCCCCCCTATCTCCGAAGATTGCAGAGCGATCGACGTGATATGTACCAAGTGTTTGTAGGTATTGATCTATATTTTATAGGAAAAATATAGAGAAGTCTGTAAAAATAATACTTTTTGAAATATGGTCAAAAAAGGGCGGGAAAAATTTCTAAAGGGGTGAATACCCCCCCGAGTTGGGTATCAAATGAAAGGTATTGGTTTGTACATTCCAATGCAGTTTTTGAAATTTCGATAGATTTTATACTTTTTGATATATTTTGAAAAAGGTCGAAAAATTGACCGGTACCCCCCCTCTATCTCCGAAGATTGCAGAACGATCGATTTTATATGTACCAAGTGTTTGTAGGTATTGATCTATATTTTATAGGAAAAATATAGAGAAGTCTGTAAAAATAATACTTTTTGAAAAATGGTCAAAAAAGGGCGGGAAAAATTTCTAAAGGGGTGACTACCCCACCGAGTTGGGTATCAAATGAAAGGTATCAGTTTGTACATTTTAATGCAGTTTTTGAAATTTCGATAGGTTTTATACTTTTCGAAATATTTTGAAAAAGGTCGAAAATTTGACCGTTCCCCCCCCTCTATCTCCGAAGATAGCAGAGTGATCTATATAAAATGTACTAAGCGTTTGTAGATATAGGTCTATATTTTACAGGAAAAATATAGAGAAGTCTGTGAAAACAATACTTTTCGAAATATGGTCAAAAAACGAATTTTCGTACAATGGGGGCTATTTCATTGAGAGCAATATCAAATCAAAGGTATGGATTTCGACAATTCAAAACAGGTTTTAAAAATCGTCTAAGTTTCATACTTAGTGAAATACGTAGAAAAAAGTCGAAAAAATAATTGTAGGTACCAACCCACTTACCTACCCACTAATCTCTGTAGTAACTGTAATAGTAGGGTTCCACAGCGCCACGAAACCGTTGTTATCAAAATTTTTAAAGTCCATACCCAATGTATTCCACTGCGCTCGAAGAATATTTAGATAATAAGATTATTGAATTCACGAATTCCACCGTGCTCCAAAAAAATATGAGAAGAGTAATGTATCCTGCATAATCCACACAACATCATTTAGCGACAAGCTAAGCAAGCTTGTGTAATTCTTACTACTACGATATCTGTTATACTTAATAAAGTATATAATAAGTATCACATTAGATGATTTATTTTTGTGTACGTAGAAAAGGACTAGAACACTCGAACAAATAATCTGCAGATCTTACAAATATTAGTCCCGAGGCGGGAATCAAACCGCAACCTCCTGCGTTGTAAGCCCACCGCGCTAACAGGTCGTCAATATATACGTACCTACCTAAACGACAAAAGCTCAAAACCCTCGGCGCGCGAGTTACACTCGCACTTGTCGTACTTGTTTCTTGTATAAATGAAATGAAATACTTCTGTACAACGATTGACAGACAACACAAAGTAAGAGGCGGTTTTCCTGTACAATTTCCGTAATTTCTTTTCCCTCCTGGCTTTACGTGACGAAGTTAGACGGAATATCTATCATGTCCCTCGAGTCTGAGAAGACGAATTACCCCACAGTCCCAAAGAATTGCTCTCAGATTTGATGGAGTTGAAAATTATTCAGGCGTTTTATTAACCTGCTTAAAGCATTTTGGTTTTCTTTCACGTACTATATAGCAATTTCAAAATGTTGTGAAAATCATTTTTGAAAATCTCATATGAATCAATAAAACTTCTCTTATTCGATTTTAAGATATGTATTTACATCAATATTCTCTAAACAGTAATAATGTTAACACAATGTATGTAAATTGTCCTAAACCAACAAGCTGTGGGCGATGTGTATGCCACATAAAAATGTGCCGGCTTATAAATAGAGTTTCGGATGCGTACGTGCTTAGCCCGACCACTGAGAACGTGCATAAATGGAAAACGTACTCGTAACGTCACGCTCACGTGATCCACGTACCTAAATACTGTTAAGGCAGCCGTTTTTCGGAACGTGCGGTTTGATCCCATACATTTTGTAGTTGCAGAAGGGATCATGATATGTCACGTGATGCGGGTTCGCAGAGGTTACTCGTGGTGGAGGCCATAACACATCAAGAACAAAACACGAATTGGTCAGTAGCATTACAAAACCGAAATTTTCTTCCAGATGGTAGCGGCTTTGATATCCGCCACTGATTAGATATTTGTTCAGGGTATTCTGGTTGTTTTTTATATAGTAAAAATCTATCTACGTTGTATATAATGTTTAAAGTTATAATATCAGTCATCTAGTCAAACACACAAGATCCTCAATCGTCTCAAGATCTTCTCGAGCTTGGGGCTAGATGATGCTGTGTGAATTATTCCCGAATAAATTATTTATTTTCAGGCACATCAAATGTAGTCCACAAACCTATACTTATTTATAGGTTCATGTAGTAGTCCATGTTATGTATAGTAGAATATGATATATCTTGTCAAATAGGTATTTAGTAGAGATTATCAGCGTGCGAAACCTCATTATCTTGATTGAAACAGTATTTCTAAAGGCCTATCATATAAAATGGTGACAGAAAGGCATTTTCACCCCGTTGAGTTTCAGGAAACTCCAATATGGGCTCGGGAGCGGCGAACGATTTCCGCTCGTAACATGGTTTCATAAATTGAACACCGATTTGACATCTACCCTACGTCTCTCTTATTTTTTCTACAGACGTTTAATGAGTAGAAAATTGGCAATTCATTACTTTGTATAACAGGCCTATAGTGAAACTTTTGAAAATTACGTACCTTCTGATGTTATTATTCGGTGAGCATGGCGCATGAAACTGTGCCGTAATATTCTCAAAACACCAATTATTATATGAGTTATTATATAAATGAGTTAAGAGTGTGCAAGCATACCTATGTAATTTTGTATAAATCTATATTTTTGAGACAATAGATTTTTTTAACAATCCCTACATGTTTTCACACATTTCACTACTAATCAGATTTCAGATTTCAATAATCACTACTTATCTCAAGAAAATCACACTCTATTGTTGAGTTTTTGTTTTGTCAAGAAACATTTCTTCAGTCAGAAGTATTTCTTCAGTCTTTCAATCGTTCAATTTTATTGTTTAGTTATCTAAATTTTAATCCGGTAACAACATTTTTTGCACTAGAAAATAAGGTGTTTTCAAAATTTCGACATATTTATTTATTCAAATGTTTTGTTCCTTTAATCTGCACAGGGGTACGAAATATAATGTCATTAATTAAATGAGAGGTAATAGGTTCGAAATGCAAAAATCTGTTGATCGTCTTTTGCCAGTGTCTGTACTAGGTATTCATAAAATCGTCGTATCCTACGAATACGGTCACAGTTGCAAAACACCAACTTTACAGGAGACGGTTTTTTCTGATTATTTCGCAAAGTTTCTATTGAACGAGTGTGATTTTTTTTGCTAAAACGTTTTATCATATTTTCTGCTAAATTATCATAAAGGTTTCATAAATAAAAAAAACCTTTTTCCCTAGTTTTTGTCCCTTAGCACCTTGTTCCACGTGTAAGTTTCAAATCGACGTTATACTCAGCGCCATTGTGACCGTTTTCCACGCGGATTTCGCTTCACGGCCTCAACTAGGGTACCCCCCTAGTTGAGGCCGTGAAGCAAACGTCTTTGTAAACTTATTCGACGGGATTATGATAGACAATTACACATTTTACGAAGGTCATAGTTTATTGTCCTTCATAATTTGGTTTTGTACCTTGATAATTTGCTTCAGAAATTGTTTATTCATGCTGTACTTATGGATGCGCTGTACAGTGTACACCCAGAGACGATATTAAATGTATTTAGTTTGTCTAGCACTTAATCGACGACCTATATGGCGCAGCTGCTGGCGAAGGCCTATAAGGGACTTCGTCGCTGGAGGTTGTGGGTTCGATTCTCGCCTTGGAAAAAATGTTTATACATTTATTGCCGCTGATTCAAATCATTCGAAAGCCAAAACAGAGTTCGTGTAAAACTGTGCAAATTTTGCTGACATACTAAACAAAATGTGTTTTCGTAAACTATGTAAAACTCGTCCTAGGGTTTCTTAAGACATGATTTAATGAAATGATTGGAACTAATTTTTTAGTTATTATGGTAGGTAGGTACTCATATAAAAAAGGTAATTTTATAATAAATAATGGAGTTTTCTGGCCGAAACGCCAAGCCTAAACCGATGAAGCTAGAAAGCTGAAATTTGGTGGGCTGGTCCTTTAACTTTACAAATACCCGCTAATTAGGGTTTTTTTTCTTATTCCACCCCTAAAGAGGTAAAAGGGGGTTTTGAGGTTTTTGGTGTTTTTTGTAAATCTGTAACCGGTGGTTCGATTGGTTAGATACTTACATGAACTAAACACACAAGAATAATGATAGAAACAAGATAACTTGTTTCAGGATTTTTCAAAGTATTCCTAAAAATTTAGTGAAACTGGTAATTAAAGATTGAGATTTATAATTTCATTCTGTATTGAAATATCTATAACTTTCTAATGCAAGGTGCTAGCAGTGGCTTTAATTTCATTATGTAATGATAGAACAGTAAATTAAAAAGGCAATATTATGTGATTTATTTGAAGGAAAATTGCTAAGAACAATTAAAATACAAAACTATTCAACATGACATGTGTTTCAGGATTTTTGAAAATATTTCCGCAAACTGTAAATACGGTTATTGAAATATTGGATTTGTAATTTTTGGTAACGTATTTAAATGACTGTTACTATTTAACGTGCGCTGGTAATGCCCTCAAATTTTATTTATGTATTGAATATACGAGTACATTAAATGGTTAAACATGTTTTAAGGTCTATTTTCATATCTCTAAATTAGGGTAGAAAAAGTCAAACTTCCCGATATTTCCATTCAATCCGATTGGTCTTGCATAAAATCTCAATTCACAATGAAATAATAACAATGAATGAATGTTTGAAGATTTATTAAAACTTCTCTCAAAATGGGCTAAGGTAGAATGTTTGAAGCATATCGTATGACAAGACTGCTTCAAATTCACTAAATAAAAAAATATACTGGAAACTTAAAAAAAAAAGAATACCTACTTAATTAACGGACATAAAAATGATATCATAAGCGTCTTTCCGATTTTGGTGAAATTCCGGTTTTTTCTTATAATAGGGAATTAGCTGATTTCGTGAAAGTGTTTTACCCTAAGCACGTCCACGCCAGTGAAATTACAAGCAAGTCAGCTAGTTGTCATTACATTATACGAGCATTCTTTACATGATTATTGTCATAATAGATTGATATCAGAGCCAAGGCATGGCGTATTCATCGATATTTTTTTTTGCTGTTAATTTTCTAACCTATTGAGTATTTAAATGCTTGTTGTTTTTTTAATAGACATCTATAAAAAAAACAACAAGTAATGGAATTAAAACTCGCAGATGATTGTAGGGAGTGTTCTGGTTGATTTTTATGTAGGTATGTATAGTAAAAAAAAAATTATATCTATAAGGTCTAATTGTGTTAAGTCATCTGATAACCAAAACACAAGTTTTAGTCGATTGTTCAGCATTTTATTTATTCATCCTATTAATCTCGTTACTGTTTCCAGATTAGAGAACTCGTCAATGAGCCTGTCTGAAGCCAACTACTATGTGGTTGCTCACGTTATAATATTAAAAAGAAAACACATATTTATTTCGCTGTTTTGTACTCTGTCATCTGATGACCTTTTTTGTAGAAGTCGAAAAATCCTGAAATTATTGACTTCTCTTGAAAATCCTTAAAACCTGTTTCTCTTTATTTTATTTTTCACATTGGATTGGAGAAGCAAATAGTTAGCAATATGTTTAGTCGTCAATGGAATATCGGGAACTCTGGCAACTTTTACATTTACTAATTTGTGTGGTTTAAAGCACCGCATGTAAAAAACTTACAATCAATTCGATACTTTAGTAAATACAAAACCAATACAATAATTCAAATAATTTTAACCTATACTAAAAATTTTTAGTTTGGTTAAATTGCCGATTTACCAAATGTCAGAAATATTTTTAGAATTCGAACAACTGTTGGTTTATAGTTCAAACTAATTGTGTCACTGTTCTCTGTTCTTATTGAGAGACCTTTATAAAAAAAACCCTGAAAGGCGTATGATAATTTCATAAATATTGATATTCTATAAGTATTAAAAAGTTACAGAGAATTCAAAACAAAACCCAACTACGTATCTAAAACATGTATAACCCGTTCCAGTCCATTTTCAGGAGTATTTTAAAACTTCCTGAAACAAATATTCATTTATTTATATTATTAAGATTTCACAATGGAATAGGTATTCCTAACAAAATAATATAGGTACTTCGCAAATGAATTGATTGTTTGCATCCGCATTCGCGAATGTGAAAGATGTACATTCGTTACATATAAAATCTATACTAATACTGTAGATACGAAGGTCAGACCCTCTCTGACTGTTTGTTGCTTTAACGCTTTAATCGATTTAACGATGAAATTTTTCTTCACACAGAAGAAAAATGAACAAGAAACTAGCAAGATATAGTTATACCTTAGTAGGTTGTTAGAACATAATTATGTATGTACACGTACCTACTCGCATTACATATAAATTTAGCATTTTCCGTGCTTTCATAACCAAAGACAATTCATGTGCCTAGCCAAACTATTAAAAATGCACTTCGTAGTCGACAAACAGTGCGGTAATCCGCGCCCGCGCGCCTTTGCGCCCGCGCTACATGGTTACTCTGGAGTATGTAACCGTATTCGCCGGGAAATACTTGTGATCTTTGCGTTTTTTACGTGGAAGAAAGTGCCAATGCTGTTTGTTAACTTTTTCGTCGGGCTGAATCCATCAATGCAATTGTGACCAAATTTTAAAATCTTATTAACTTTTTTATTTTCAGTATTTTTTAATTTTTTTCGAACTGGTATGATGTAAATCATAATGGAGATTCCAAAAATGCAATAAAAATAAAAAGTCACACTGGCGACTGTGACCCTATTCGTAGGATACGACGAAATATGGAGTAGAGTTATCGTGGCGTGAGCGCGGTGAAACTCTCATACTGAATATAACTTCTAGTTTATTGTGTTATATTATATCAAAGGAAACTCGAGGCGTACCAATCACGAGTATTGTACATAACTAAGTATTCCTCTGTTCAAAAACGCTTAAAGGAATTAGTTTTGAGTTTCTTGCTTAAATTTACGCTGTCATACCATGTCTAATAAACGCATTCCAATTAAACATGACATGAGAATTATTAGGATAATTGTGCTATCATACGAGAACATCGCTTCAACGCAGCTTCTAATTACATGCCCATTGCCTTTACGCTACCTGGAGACCACTTAATAAACGATTTTGACGGATGATGTCGATAGAACGAACCGTATAATCTAACCACCAAGTTTTTTCCGGCGTGTCACTAACTGACATCGGCGGTGAACCTACGAAGTGGCGATCAGAATAGGCCTTATCAATGGCCGCTGCGATACTAAAGCCATCAAAAAATAAATAAAAAAACTGACATCTTCCTTCTGTAAGTAATAAATGTGACAATCATTTTCATAGGATCAATGAAATCCGAAATAAAAGATTTTTATTTTATTTATTTATAGTAAGCTTCGAAAGAACGGATCGGTCGACCTTGTATTGTGCGATCCGATGTGATCCGCCAGTTTCCTACGCTTTTCAAAGTAGACCTCCTGGTACTGATTGACATTAAGGATAATTAATTTACATGGATGAATAAATTTCGCTAAATAGTTGTCTGTTCCAGAACACAAACTTTTTACCCGAACCTGTGTTCTGCTCTAGAATATTCAGACAGCTTGAAAACCACGTTTGCTGTCTATTTGTTTATGAAATAAACAGCATTTTTCCGAGAGTCTAGTGGCGCAGGATAGAAGCCGTTGGCGATCTATTGTGTCGGAGGCCAAGAACCACTTTAGTTGATGCACCAGAATAGTGAGAGTGTGCGTGAGTATAGTTCACCTTGTTTAAGACCTGTGTGACTGTTCAGTATCTACGCAATAATTCTGGCGAGTATTTTACTGGCAGTAGGATTATCACAGGATACCGCGTAGATGATCTAAAGTAGTAATTTGCCATACATAATCCTGAACTTCGTGTTTTGCTTGAGCGTTTCACTAAAGCAAAGAAAATTCTACTCAATAAGAAGAAAAGCGATAAGTGAATATAACATGATAAAGAGACAATCTGGAAACTTTGACGGTATGTCGGTCGGTTGGTAAGAGAAATCCAATAGAAACCCTCGATTAAATCTATCTAACGAAGGTTTGTTTCTCCACGTTCGAACGAAGCGAAGTAAAATTCAATTAACCTTCAGTTTGCTTTCAAATCAGCTCTCTTTCTGGAGAGGTATCTAACCTAGTTGTGTGAAAACAAGAGCAAAGTTCTATAGACGCTTTACGAAAATACGGCGATAACTCTGGGTAAAACCTAAGTGTATTTCAATTAATAAGGCTAGACAATGCTAGGCTAGACACAGCGTCATCTAGGCCCAAGCAAGAGCTTGAGTTTTGGGCACTAGATAATTGATAAACTCATACCTTACTACCCTATATATCGATATTTTTTTACTGTATACTTAGAAAACAACCAGAACACCTCCAACAAATATCTGCAAATTGTACAAACATTTGTGTTAACAAGCTGTGTCGCAGGCGCACCTTCCCCCGCGCCATAGAGGTCGTCAAATCAATTAAGTGTGTTTTAACTTTTAAGTGATTCTTAGGTAAGTAGAACTTTTATATAATTATTAAATATCATACTTGGTGTTTCCAAAGTTAAGTTAAAATAAAAATATTGCATCTTAATCCACAAAAGCCGAGATATTTCCATAAGAATAGAAAACTGAGATTGAAAGCTCTTTATGTAGTTGCTCCAATCAATTTGTTACTCGAACAATGGTTTGGATCAGAATAGAAAATACTTTTTTAACCCACAAAAAGAAGAGACCATACAAACACACATGCTTAAAGCAGAGGAAGTATAAAGGGCGGCCTTAAGAGCGATTTCTTTTAGGCAACCTCGAGATGGAATGGACAATAGTTGATGGCACTCAAATAAAAACTAATGCTTACATTAAATACTACAATACCTATATAGGAAGCCTACAAATACAATGTAAACTGCCATAAACAAGTTTTTTTGTATAAAAATATACTTCAGGATTACTAATTCGCTATAAATTCGGTGGCCACGTGCATAGTGTGTTGTGTCATGTAATCAATTTATGAAAGCCTTACCTACCCACGCTCAGACCTCAAAATGACAGCGCGAACAATTATACTCCACTTTAGGTGGTATACCTACCCATCGACTGAATGGAATGTGTAATCACGAAATGTGCTGCGTACATTTAATTGCGTATTCTTGCTAAGTGCTGATGAATTCAAATGCGGATATCATTTATAATGAACCTGTGTTCGTAGACATTTATTTGCTGATGTAAAAGCAACCGCAAATGTTGACTATAATAAAACAGTTGTACAATGCGAAAGTTTGGCTGTTACCTTTGCACGCGAAAACTTCTGAAACGGCTAAAATTGTACAAACTTAGTCTACGCCTGAATTAATATACAGGAAACTTTTATTCCTAAAACAAGCATGCAACGTAGTGGGCAGACGTTAGTCCCTATAATCTTATAAGTGCGAATGTTTGATTGCATGATGTATGGATATTTCTTTACGCTAAAAGTACTGAACAAATCAGGCGTTTTTACACATGTTGGTTTAGAACTGGAGTAAAACAAACGTTACTTGTTATCCCATAAATCGCCTATGGAATAGGAACAATCTTTAAACGTTTCCGTAGAGACAAACCTTTCTTCTATGGAAACTTTTAAAGTTGAAGCCGCGCTCAGAAGATATCAAATAATAAATCGTGACGTGTATACACATACACAGTGTACTAACCACCCTCTACAAGTGTCCAATCTAAGCATACACATGTCATGTTGGCAGAATAATCACAGGACGTTTGGGGTAAATCAGCAAACATATCGGAAAAACAAAGCCTCCATGAAAGGTTCAGCCATTTTTGCTGAATTGAGCGTTTCTTGACTACTATGGTACTCAGAAAAAAACCAAACTAAAATATTTGCCCGCTAACTTGTAGGTCGATCGATTGGAAACTCGAATTGAAAATTACAATCAACATTTTTGATTAAAACGTTTCTCTTGATTACCCAACGCTGGAATCGTAATTAAATTACTCCTGGGAATCGAAAACCCGAGTTTCAGCCGTATTATAATTGTAATACAAGATTGAAAGTGCTTTGCGACAGTGTTTCAGGGTAAGCTTGGTTTACAGCTAGGATAATCTAGCTCATTAGCCAATACAAACAGCTATTCAGCTCGAAAAGGGACCATACGGTATCACGTAGGCATGTTAATAATAAATAAGTTAAAATCGGGCTTAAAGCTCGGCTTAAAACGCGATTCGGTTAAAGGTGTTTACCGGAGGAAATTTAAGCCCCCGGAGATTATGCGGAGATTTAATTGAATAACAGGAGATTTTCTCATTACTATTAAAAACTTTAAATCATCGTTACCTTCAATCATCCATCAACTTCAATCACACAGTGGTGTGTACCGATTGTGAAGTATAAAAAAAAAATTCGACGACATTTGATGACCAGATCTAAAACGAATATTATTATAAAATCAAAAAAAAAGGAAAACTATGTAGGTACAGTCACCAGCATAAATATATGACTATGGCAGCGCTGCAAAAATATCTGATCATCAATTGAACTTATAATTATGTGACGATACGTAGGATGTAGAAATATGTGATGATTTACATCCGGCAAAATAATATCTTGTTTTGTAAAAGCATAATATCGGATCACGTAAAGACTGCACAAATATCTGATACAATTAACAGTTAGAAATATATCAACAATCTGCAAGAATGAACTTTATATACCTAAGCATAGAGCCGTGATTTGAAAGAAACAGTATGACGCTTCTTGAAAAGAGCATCAATCTGTCATTGGATATTGCCGCTCACGTCTCACGTTTTAAGTCATTATTTTAGCATTTTAGTCGTCGGTGGCCAGTGTTATGTTTGATTATCTGCCTAAGGTCCGACTGCGTAGTAAACTGATCTGATGATATCAAGTGCGTCAAATAATTTAAATTTTAACAGTGTGTGATAAAAATAATTATATAAATCCAATCTTTTTCATTTATTTATACTTATTAGCTCAAAAACAACATAAATTCTTGTAAACTTAATATTCTATGCAGTATTGACACTAACCTACGTCTTCAAAAATCCTCTATTATATTATAAATCAAACTATAATTACATATTTAATTGTATTACAATGTTAAAAGACACGAACGGACGAAAAAATTATAAAAACTCCTTCGTGTATGACCGTTGACATAACATTCGAAGATTCGAAAAGCCAGCATTATCACCATACCATTTTAACCAATGTAATCTCCTTGCCAAAAACTCTTCTTTTATCAAATGCTGACATCAACATTTCCCACCGCAGCGTTTAATAAACTAGAGGTCCGCCCTGCCTTCGCACGGATATTAAACCAAAACTTCAGATATACATATTTTACACACTAACGCGTTATGTTTCACAGTTTTCTTAACGATCCCTTACTTTTTTAGCAGCATTGGGGTTTTGACACTGGACTTGGGACTGGCCGTAGAGAAAAAGCAAGCAGTGGAGCCATAACATAACAAGAAGTTGAATGTATTGCGCACGTATAATTATTAAACTTTACATGCGGATCCCTAATTTTTTTTAAATGTTCTATCGCATGTTCATCACAGAAAACTTAGAATTCTAATGGTGAGAGAATTTTTCAAATTTTGTCCACTAGTTTCAGAGCATATTCAATGCAAACAAACAATCAAATCTTCCCTCCTTATAATAACAAATTCTTGTATTCATTTATATTAGTAAAACGAAATCTGCTAATAACCATAACATAAAACGTGAGACAGCGATATCCAATGACAGGTTGATACTCTTTTCAAGAAGCGTCAAACTATTTCGTTCAAATCACGGCTCTATGCTTAGGTATATAAAGTTCATTCTTGCAGATTGTTGAGATATTTCTTACTGTTAATTGTATCAGATATTAATACAGTCTTTACGTGATCCGATAATTATGCTGTTACAACGGTGCAAACGATTATTTTGCCGGGTGTAAATCATCACATATTTTTACATCCTAAGTATCATCACATAATTATACCTTCAATTGATAATCAGATAGTTTTGCAGCGCTGCCCATAGTCATATATTTATGCTGGTGACTGTACAGTATTCATTTTTAGGTGACGCCCTCCATTATATTGCTTCACTTTGATGGTTCGATGTCACGATGAAATTTTGAGTATGCTATAATTATGTATATATAAATATGCATAATATTATATGTCACTTTTAGCAGAGGACAATAAAATGGTGCCTAGTACCTACAGTTGAGAATAAAGTTACGCGTTCAATGGATCTTAGTATCGGAGAGTACGTAGAGTAAGGATTTAATTTTATATTGTTTACTATTTGGGAAATAAACAGTTATTATTATAAACTAAACCAAAAAATTATAAATTAACCAGCAAAGTATCCACCATTAAATGCCACATTCATAAAGATAGAAAACAGATAGGTTCATATATTACTAAGCAACTAAAACAATTTGGTAGGTACCAAAGTGTCACAAATTATCACAAATTATTTTTTGTTTTCAATATATAATAGCAGCATATTATATATATAATAGCATTGCATTGATTTATTGCTTTGAAAAAATAACCGGAATAAGAGCGGTGCTATTTTCCGCTAATTTGCTTCAGAAAGCCAGAATATTCAAAGGTTCCGTCAAGGGTACTTGATGCGCACAGTAACGCGATAAGGAGCTAGTTACCTCACGAGCTTTTACGACGGAAGGGTAAGCAGTCCGCGGCGACCTTTTAGGAAGTTGTCATCTGAAGAAGACGGCTATGACGTTACTACGTAAAGAATGCCATTTAAAAATGGAACGTGGAAAATAGTATTTTAGTAAAGAGTTTTAACTTTAGAGATCGTTTTAGGAAATGATAGAAGTTTGTATATACATGGTATATACCTTCTTGCTTTACGACGTTACTGCGTAAAGAATGGCATTTAAAAATGGAACGTGGAAAAAGAGTCTTTTAGTAAAGAGCATGTAAAGAGTTTGATCTTTAGAGATCGTTTTAGGATATGTTAGAAAATTCTATGCACCTTCTTGTAAACTTAAAATAAAATAGGGAATTAGTTACTGTTATCGCGCTAAATGTAAATGAACCTATTAGCAACAAACGTTGCATGGCATTAGATTATTTTGTAAAGCATACAAACTTAGTCTTTCATTGTTGCATTGTAAACTTCCTTCCTACAAAGCAGTTAAGCTATTAACTAATTTCCACAATCGCTTCCGCTTACGTAAGCTCGGCCAACTATAACAAACTACGTATTTCATGTTTGTTTATTAGAATAAACAATTTAGCATAACATGTTGTTTGAGTAGATTTAAACAACATGTTATGGTTAACTAGTTTCTACCGCTTTGCACACATTTTTGGATTTAAAAGTAGCCTACATGTTATTCCCAGGTTTAAGTCAATATCTTTGTGTCCAAAATTACATCACGTTCTATTCAGCCGTTTTGGTGTAGTCTTTGGTCAAACATCTTCACAACTGCAGGATATGGGACCAATTTTCATCTATATTATATTAGTAGTTTATTATTAGGCTTCGTTCGCTTAGTATAAATCATTTGAAATTCATATTTTTACTTGTTGTAATTAAAAACTGTATTTTTTTATAAGAAGGCTGGCTCACTCATGCACTAACAACTAGTAGGGATTGTAGCGTTTTATAATTTTTTCAGCCGCGGTGACTCCTTTAGACAGAAGCGAGCTCACGCGGGCCTACCACTATCCATCCCCTGACCTCTCCCCGGTCGAGTTGGTCGGCTGCCCCATCAGATTATCAGACTGTACCTGTGTTTTCGCACACACTTGTGCTCTATAATAATATCCTACACATGGCGAGTCTCCACGCAGGCAGGCCGCTCTGCCGTAGCTGAAATTCGGCTAAGATCAGCGAAGATGCTTTCAGCGATAAGACCGCCGATTGTGCCACACTAGATCTAAGTAGTAGTTACTGTTTGTTATATTGTTTTATAAGGTACAATATCGATATATTATCTATCTATGACATCATTCCTTGATATTTGCTGTGCCTACTTTAGTATTGTGTTGAAGGCGTCTACGAAAAGAAACCTTTTAGTGAATTTCAGAGAACTGATTTAATCTTATAAATGGATGTTATCCGGGCACTTTTAGCCCGGTCCTTATACTAAAAACGGATTATCTCTCCGACGTGCCCGAGTAAGCATAACCGAAATCCCAATTGAATCCTTGACAAAGTATCTATGTTAATCACAGCTATGGATACCTGGTTTCAGTAATGGGTGTTTTAGTTCTTATCTTGAGCTTAAGTAGGATTATAAAATACCGTTTCCGCAATTTGTTCTACTTTTGTAGTCAAATTCTGATAAACTAAGATGATAAAGTGGCTTATAGATATGTAAAGTTAAACAGAAATATATTTGCACATTTCTGTTCTATTTTATTCCTCTAATTACGAGCTTTCTCCGAAATCTTTAAATGTTTTCTGAAAGCATGAAAAACAACAATCTACCAAAATGTTTAATTTCAGTATTTTTAAACAACTTCTCAGCTTGAATGCCGCTAGCGACTTTTAAAAGTACCTACAGAAATGAATTCGTTACCAAGTTTTATGGCGCAAGTGGATTTTTATGAAAAATAGAAAACTTTAAGGTTTGCGAGAGGTCAACGGTATTGTGGACATTTTGTTTTCAGGTAAGTACTTATTAGATGTGCAGTCTATTATATATCTGTCTAGACATAATTTGTGCCAATGTGACGTTATAGCCTAACGTGGGTGATAAATGACCAAGACGTTAGGTAGTTAACATAAAGTTTATTAAAGTTAAGAAAAAAAAGAAAGAGCAAAGGGTAGTGAGTTCTATGGCCCGCTTAATAATCACTTCGCACTTATACGGCACTTCCCTGTAGCGGAGGCTTCAAGACGGAGCCGTAGGTCCAGGTACAGGTTGCTGGTGCGTGCGGGTAGCAGGTGTGTCGTCCCCAGGTCCAGGTCCAGGTCCAGTAGAATGGAGGCGTCGGTCTACGAAGTCGGCGAAGGGGAAGGAATGTCCCACGTCCGCCGAGTGAGCCGAAGGCGCCTGTCCACGAAGCGAACCCAATCGTAGGACCGATAATGGGGGTCCAGGTCCAGAGGTCGAGTGGAATGGAGGCGTCGGTCTATGAAGTCGGCGAAGGGGAAGGAATGTCCCACGTCCGCCGAGTGAGCCGAAGGCGCCTGTCCACGAAGCGAACCCAATCGTAGGACCGATAATGGGAGTCCAGGTCCAGAGGTCGAGTGGAATGGAGGCGTCGGTCTACGAAGTCGGCGAAGGGGAAAGAATGTCCCACGTCCGCCGAGTGAGCCGAAGGCGCCTGTCCACGAAGTGACCCCAATCGTAGGACCCTGATCGTAGGACCCCAATTAGGGGTTATCCTGCAAAAGTAACTGATAAAAATAATGGCAAGATGGTCGTCAATAAAATTAACTCACTCATTCATGTCTTGACTTTTCTCTTCTTCCATGTTTTTGGAATGGGCTATTCTTCACCATCTCAAAACCTTTTTTGTTTAATCTGATCTGGTTTGTGTCTGATCTGATCAACAAAACAAGACCGTTACCTTTAGGATTAACGGAACAAAGTAATGGAATTAGTAAAGGAGGCACTTTCCTGGCTGTTGGTTATCTCACCTTATCTTTATTTACACTAATGTACGAGTTTCTTGTTATAGTACCTAACCCTAAATTTAAGTCATGCTGGCTTTAAGTTAATGGGTAGTCCTTTTGCAGAAAAGTTTTTAATTCAGATGAAATTATTAATTTGTTTACTCAGTTTGTCCTATAAACATTCTTATAACTGAGTTAGAAGAAACTTGTGCTAACTCAATATTCTTCTCGCTGAAGATGCTCGTAAATTATCCGACAGAGCCACAGAATAACTTTTATACAGCTCCCCAAATATTGCAAAGCGGTAATTTGGCACGAACGTGGCACGGGAGCAAATGAGGTGTATTGTGCTCTACATTGACCACGTTTATGAGTCACACGCGACACTAAAGTGACAGTCTATTGACTGACGCCACTCCGGTTAGAAAATTATACTTGCTCACCGAAAAGAAAAGATTATCGAATATAATTACCATTTAATACGGAGAGGTTTGACCGCCGGGTGTCAGGTTCCGACGGATCACTGGCCGCCTGCAAGGGGACACTGCCGTGGTGCACCGTCGACAGATGACTCCCTGATGCGTCACACGTTGCCGTACCTAATGTGTACCATTTAGTTATAAAGATATTCGTATCGTATGAATGCTATTTGTAGGCCTAGAATAAGTTTTTGACCATTCATAATGATGCCTAAAATATTAAGTATTATTTAATTGAGGTTTTTGACACACATTTTAATACATTAAACGTCAAAGTTGGACGAAACTGCCTGATTATCTTTTGGGCACACCAGCCTAATAGGATAACTTCTAACCGGTTAAACTGTGTTGAACCCCTGCTGTTAGAAAATACATCAGAGGCCTTATTATGAGTTCGGCAAAGTTTATAAAAACTTTTAATGAATTCAAAACATAAATATAAAATTTACGAGTACGATTACGAAACGTAATCATACTCGTTCATTTAGCGCCTTGCAGCCCTTACTGAATACTGAGACGAACTAGACTTCTATTCGTATTTAGACGGCTTTTTTTCAAAAACTTTGACAAGTAAGCGGTAGTAAACTGTTTCCCGTGGCGATAACTATATCTACCACGGCGAGGTACCGAACAATACCATCCGGGTTAACACGCTAGGACTGCACTCATAAGATGCACGGCGCCGCTATGCCAACCTTAGGCAAATTAGCCTTTAAGATACTTGTAATTTCATTAATTTTTTATTTATTTCTTTGGCTATTGCAAATGAGTTTGGGCCAATTTATAAATTAACAGATATGGCTGTTGTAGAATCAACAATTCTAAAATCAACTTTGTGTAGAGTCGGCTCCAACGAAGACTATTCTTGCTGTTCCTAATAATAATTTAAATGTAAGGAAAGACAGCAATAAATCTGATTGATAGTAATTAGAATATTCGAGAAAGCAATATTAATTAGAATATTCGAGAAAGCAATTTTATTAGGAGAACAACATTTTCATTACTCATAAAGTCCTAGTTAAAGTCGCTGCTGAAAGTAATTTGGCAGAGTCGAACTGTCGTGAGCTTGAATGATGGATGTTGTCACGAAAATTCCGCTTTTTGGTAGATGTGTACAAAATATTCTTAACACAATAATTTTGTGTATGAATGCAATCGATTCTGTTCTATTTTATTTTTATTTAACATGTTATATTATTTTACAGACCAGCCTCAGTCAGTTTTAGAATCAAATATTCAACAGAATAAAAAAGTATAATTTTGTTGGTTTTTTATTATTTAATTATATTTATTATTGACGACCTCTGTGGAGCGGAGGACGATGGTCCGCCTTGCGGTGCAGGAGGTTGCGATCGAAATTCGACAAATGTACTAAAATACAAAGTACTAATACTAGGTTCCAGGTGTTCTATGTGTATTAAAAATATCTAGTATTCAATATATTGTATTATGTATAACAGTTATCTATTACCCATAATACTAGCTCTGCTTAGCATAGGACCAGAATGATGCAGGTATTATACAGCATAATTATTTATTAATAATTCCATTTGATTTCACAGAAATGTGAACAATATGTCCTATATTATAAAAAAAGGTGCGTACGTTCAAGGTTCTGCAGGCTGAGCATAATACGGTAATAGGAACATTATGTTCTGAAACTACGATCGTAAATTGTGCACAAATACTTGCTGAATTAATATTTACGACTATTCGTTTGGGAGCGGTTGTTTTTATGGAGGTTCTGCCTACTTCATACATACGCTACAAGAGTGTAAAAATGTATAAGTAATACTAATAATAAAGAAAACCTGTCTTGAGAGACAGTAAGTACAATTTATTATTATAAGTACCATAATGGGTATCATTTATTATTTTAAGTGTGTTTTATAGTTACCCCTCCGAACTACTTATAAATTTTTCAATAGTTTTGTCCTTTCCATAGCAATGTCTTATCTAACTTTAAAAATAATTATAACTACTTCGACTACCTCTGCGGAGCGGTGGCTGAAAGGCCCGCCCGCGACGCAGGAGGTTGCGGATTTGATTCCCGTTTCGGGACAAATCTTTGTACCATCTGCAGACATTCTTCCCGGGTGTTCTGGTCGTTTTCTAAGTATAATGAAAAAATCTATCTGTGTAATTACAAGATCTGCTCGGTTGCGGCTAAATAATGCTGTGTGGATTGTCCAGCTTTATTTATGCATTAAGAACACAATTCACACAAATATTTTGTTTGTGAATAAAGAATTGGATACAGGCACAGAAACGTGTTCAATTTAGACTGGACGTATAGTATTTATCATATCTAACCATCAGTTTGCTCTCATACTACATTTATCTCTCTAGCTAGATGATTCTAAATTCCGCCACACTGAAAGCAAGTACTGTCAGTGATATAAATATTAAGCGAAGCATTTATGGTAAGTATGAAATATTTATGATTTCTAGTCCAACTATCTTGCACATAATTCACCGTATCTAGTCTATTTTGTCTTCTCTTTGAATTTGGCAAGATTCCAAGGAATTTACAAATGTATGCAAAAAGAGGGCTCCGCCGCGACAGTTTTCACTGCCGTGACCAGGATTCGAACCTGGGTTACTACGGCCACAACGTAGGGTCCTAACCACTAGACGATCACGGCTATCGGAACACTGAGGTATTGACTGAAATTACGAATAGATATTCAAGTGAAAGGTTTTTTTTGTGCGGAAACGTTATTTTGTAACGCACGAGTGCATTTTGATATCTTTCACTTATGACTAGCGTGTGCTCTTGGATTTGTTCGCAAATTTATAAATAACCTAACAAATTAAATTCGATTATTTCATAATTTTGAAAGTTGATATTGTGGAAAGTCTCAGTAAATAATATATACGTATTCGCGATTTGTTGTTTTTGATTTATCCACTAAATTCCACATGGTGGCAAGATTTTATGTCGTAATTTTAACTTGAAAAAAACACCAACATTATTATAATAAAACATATAATTAAAAGAGTTCAGTGTTTATCATTTAATCGCTCACTGAAAGCCGATATGACAATCAAACCGTTATCTCAAACACATCCATCATTGTCAGCCCCATCGTCACCTCTCCTGAAAACACCATTAACAATAACAATGGACGACACTACACGGAATAGAACACATTAATCACTTTCAGTGGGACTTTACGAATAACCATTCGTATTATAGTGATTACAATTATGTACCTTCCTAGTTGGTTAACTATGATGGTACATAATTTTACTGGCTTAATCTTAATCCCCTCTTGTTTTTCATATAATGGAGGTCTGATGTTTCATAAAGCGTCGATAATTCAATAAGACAGTTTAAATTAAATAAATTAACCTTTCATTAACTGAGCTGTGACTTATAGGCTTCAGCAAAAAGAGTTTCTTATCAGAAAACCAGACACAAGATTATCTAATATAATATGAATACAGCAGTTTTTCAAGATATAAGCTATAGATATAAGATATATATTCGATAAAAAAACCATTGATTCAATTTCTACGGCCGAAAGATTGTTTCTGTCCAATTTTCGAGAGAAACCAAGCGACTAAAGGTCCCGAACCCTACTAAGGCAAAGGAAACTGCGACCCGAAGGGTTGAGACAACATTTAGTTTGTCCACCATCTTCATTTACATGCGAAAGGAAATCGCTTGACTGAAATATCTTTTTTATTTGGTTTATAAATATGGGGACATGGTTTATATGTATAGGAAGGTACTAAACAAAAATATAACGTGAGTTCGTTGGTTTGGTAAACACATCACTTGCTTTTTATGTCTCTACGAACATCTTATTGGTGAATAAAAAATTACAGGTGCAGTTGCTCGAAATTTATAAATTCGTGGAAAGTGGTTTTCGGAGTCTGTCGGACTAAATTTGCTATGGCCGAAAAATAGTAGTTCTCTCAGTTGTTTTGTCGGGTCAGAATCAAGTTGTATTTTATAGGGAGAACGGCGGCTTTATAGCTTCTCTGGAATTATTCTACGACTTTCGACTATATGTAGTTTTAGCCTTATTTTGGTTAAGTAATTTTTGAATTTTTTGCCTATTAAGAAGGATTTTATAAAAAATATATTTTCAAGGGATATACGAGCTAAAACTATGTTTAGGTACTGACCTTGGCCTACGTAGGTAAAACGCTACAACACAAAGAATCTTGAAGCAGATCACAATATATCATGCTTCAAATGCGACAAAGCCTTGGAACGGTGGCGCTACGCCATTGTTCGTGAAACTGAAACAAAGCTACTAGAAAACAATGAAAGAAAGCTTGGTACTAGTTTGTAGATGAAAAAGAAATGGAAGATTCTAAATGGTAGAACGTGGTCCTTAACCGTTAATCCTAAAAAGGAAGACTCTTGAAGGAATCATCTAGAAAAGATACATAGATAGGATTTTCCGCAAATTGAATTTAATACCTATTATAATTGTTTTTAATTTCAAATCATTATTTTAACTGGTTGAATGATAGCGCAAACAAAGGGAGATCCCAACAGCGGAATACCATGGGCTGAGGAAGATGAATAAAAGATTATTCTACTTGTTTTGTACCATTATTAACTTTTATTTATATACCTTCTGCCAGTTTTTGATTAAACGAAATCTTTAATCTTATTACTCTACTATTATCTCAGTTCATTCCGAAATTCTAATTATTCATCCTATTTAATTCAACGACAAATTATAATTTGGTTCGAGGCTTAAGCAATCGTCATTCTGCTAATGAGATTATATTAATTATAGGTAGGTAAGTTTAAGAACGAAATTGCTTTCTTTGTTGACGATGACTTGATGTCAATTCCTACATTTCTTATTTCTTATACTTTCATATTACGTCACAAGACTTGACGACGAAGTGGCCACACAGACAAGGCAAAATCATGATTATACCATCATAAGCTCAATGCTAGACAAAATGTGATACTTCAGGCTTAAAAATTTTAATTAATTTATCAGAATTTCAACCTCTCTTTCATAAACAAAGTCAATAATCATCAAATAAAACTGTAAAAAAGTTACTAAATTTTAAATGAATATTGGATGCACCGAAGTGTCGACCATAACCAAGCCATCTGTAGAACTTCGCATTGGACTAACCTCAGACAAAGCTTTTTTCAAATAAAATTAAAAGTGAACTTTGAATGTATTCGATATATGAAATGAATTGCATTTTCATATGAATGCATTTGCATAGTAAAATGAATCGTTCCAATGGGTTAATAATATATTTTCACTGTCATCATGAGCGTTATGCAAACAGAGTTGTGTTATTGAAGATATCCTCGACGGTTGTTATAGATATGGTTCGAGTATAGAAAGAGACATGTCAAATGTCTGCGATGCGGTATATTTAAATCAATTTAAATTAATATTTCAATATGACCCTCGTGCCTTCATTTTAAGAGATCTCCGTTTAACATGTATAGATATCATAGGACAAAAAAATTTATTTACCGACAATAATCTTATCATTAATAAATAAGAAAAAAAATAATCTGGCGTGGATCCATAAATAATTATTCATTTTATTTCCTTTCTATAACAATTTTTAAATCAATTTTGAAAAGACTTTTTTAGGAAATAGTTGTAAGTGTATACTTGTATTTATTTTATATTGTGACAAATAATTTTCGTAGTATTGAATAAAAAAGGATTGAAAAATCTTTCATTTTTGATTTACGATCATCTAGATTTTATCATAAATCGGGTGCTTTAGATGTGTGTTTAATAATATTATAGTACAGAAAGGGTATATTGTACTCGTAGGTACAAAAAATAACTTTACCTCATCTACATACTTCTGTGTATTTTAAATGCAATAAACATAACCCACGCTTATTTATTTTCACGAGCAACAGAAAACACTCCAAGTATTAAGCTTGACAACAAACAGACTCTATTTGGTTTCCGTCGGGTTATGCCTACAGCCATCGTCGTCGAGTGGAAATTCATACATTCAGTATTGAGTGCGAAAATTGCGGATGCCCTGAAGGTGTTGGAGATTATCACGGAAGCTGGTATCCGGATATACACACCAAACTGTTATAAACCTTATTCACTAAAATCACAAGGTTCATTTTCAATATCAACATCCGTGGAAGGTGATATCGAGGGGCTTAGGCTCTCGTAGCGCTCTTAAAAAACTTAAGAGCTTTTGTAAGAGATGCTGAGTTTTCAATGATGCTTATTGTTCATAGCTTCAAAGATTGACTGTATACGAGTTGATACATCACACGTGAGCCATTTTTAAGATTAGAACTGTGCAGCAAAGGTGTATTTTTACAAAGCAAGTATTTTGTGATTTTTACCTTGGTACAGATAGAAGGCATTTTTATTTCTTATCTACAACAGGAAAATTTAAAATGATATTAATCATTGTTCTGCCATCAAGGAAAAACAAACAAAAAATAAAGTATATCGTACATGAAATAAGAGCAGAACTCCCGTAAATATTTTTAGCATCCCGTTCAATTATTTTTAATTAAGTTTAAATGTTGAAGGAATTAACAGCATTTTTGTGGAGTAACAAAATTAAACAGGTTATTATTTTTTACATTTCCATTATTAAAATTAAGAGAAAATAAACATTATTTCTGCTCCAGTATGTACATAGGTACGTGCAAGTAATTTTCCCGTAATATAAACTCGTTCAAAAGTGCAAGCACGGATTCTTCAATAAACCTGAGAAACGAATATAAAGTGGTTGTGTGTGTGGGTATTGTATATTTACACGTGCCTAATACAATAGAGATGCCAATGAAGATGATAAAATAGAAGCCGTAAATATTTTCCAAACTGTCCGGCTTAGTATCTTAACTTAGCTAACATATATTTTGTACGTATATTAAACGAAATAAAGAATATTTGAAGAAGTGCTCGGATGAAAATATTAATCAAGTTTAATCAGGATACGTTACTTTTAATTGGATAGATGTGTGCCACTGGTTAATCCTTGTATGATGATAATTATGTTATGTGTACTGGCAAGGCAAAAAAATCTTAATGAAAAAAAAATGAAAAAAATAAAAACGCATGTCTCGCACCGCCATTTTTCAACGCAAAGAAAACCCATTAAGGCGAGATAGGTTCACCTACATACATATATTTTACTTGTCGGGGAAGAATTCAAAGCATTACTCCCTGTCTGGAACAGAAAAGAAGTAGAAGTAAAACCTATTTGTTGCATGCTATTGGGGAAAAACATTGGACGAGAAAAAATTCGGTGAATCAGCCTAATAAACCACTGGAATGACAAATTTAGACGAAAACAACACGCTCCTTTTTGCCGATACATAGGTACATCTTGTGTTAACTAAATACTGAAAAAAATAACGAATCAAATCTATCATTTCTTTGCAAAGATACATAGTTATTATATACAATGTCAGGTCTTATAATTATTTTTGTAACTACGAGTATATTCAGCCTGGCACGCAGGCGTGCAAATATTCTGTGAGTCATTAATAAAGTTTTTAAAAATTTATATTACAATTTAAGTTGCTAAATATTTTTTCAAATATTAAAAACATTTTGTCATTGTTAGCATGTACTTACATTTCATATATTTTAAGGCTTTCGTTTGAATCTCATCTGATGGACGCTTTTTTCATGATAGGCCTTAGTTGTGAACACCTTGGAAGATACTGATTAATTGATTTTATATATGAGCTAGTCTTTTAGCTTGTAGACTGGGGACTGGACAAAACGGTTTCAACAATAATACGTTATCAATATTTGGTGTATTATGTGAATAGCAATAGCCACGGCTCATACACAAAATACTATAACTATTTTCCTTTCCATGAATAACATTATTCAGGTAGAAGAACAGAAATAAAGACGATATAGCAGTTTGTCAGATATTTTAGTATTATTTCGTGGCTGTGACGAACATGAACATTCCATATTTTATGAAGACGACTGTATATCGGTATTCATACATTTTGATTACGGGGCATTGTCAGAAATACTCGCAATATTCGGCTGACAAAAGAGAATCGTAAATTGGACTACATATATGGTAGTTGCCTTGTGTGCTCAATGTTATAAATTGCCTTTTGTATGGATTTTTAGTAAATGTTTTATTATAGTTCTAGGTAATAAACTACAAGAGTAGTATCTATTGCTGTATAAAAAATATTGAGATTGTAGATGCAAAAGTAACTGTGTCTGTCGGTTTGCTTATTACCTTTTTACTAATTAATGACAGTTTATATTTGTTTCAAAACAATAAGGCCATGAAACTATAATAATAAGTACGGAAGGAGTATCAGAAAAAAATAAAACGAAGCACTCCAATCAAGCAAGCATGCCAATCAATCAAATAGTATGCTGGCCATCGCCATTACGGCTTTATACACTAACTGATGAACCCCATTGTAAACAAACCAAAATAAATGGAAAACGCCGTCTTGTGTGGTCAGATGTTGCAAAAATCACAATAGGTTTGTCAATAAAAAACACCGGATCACATTTCCTAGGTAAATTTCTAATTTCACCAACTTATTTCTTTGATTTGACGCAAAATTATTATGAACAAAATAATCAAAATAGAAGCACAAAATCTAGCCAGTGCTGCCAACATGTAAACATGTAAATTTTCCGGTAAATGTGGGAGTATATTAAATAAGTTTCAATTCTCATATTTTATTGACTTTAAATTATGAATCAGGTAAATAGGCATTTATTTATCATTCTGGTAATAATATGTATTATTTGAAATATAATTATGATATTGAATTTCTGTTTGTAATATCAAAAAAATAGCTTAGCTTTTGATAGACGAATTATTATAGTGTTTATTTAAGCTAACCTCCAAAATAGCTGAACCCATTTTAATAATAATTTTACTGACGCTGATTACTACGCAGATAACATGTTATATCGAGATTATAGGTAGCCGCAGGGCATTACTAATAGTCAGTATTTTTTCAGATTTCTAGGTGATGAAAATTTGAAGTTAAATTGAATTCGTATAGGTAATCACTGTAATCAGAGAATCTCACAATGAAAATAATTGGAATCCCACTTAATCTAGTATAGCATGCAGTGTGCATTAAGATTTTTCATTTATAAGAATTTGGGCAATTAAAATTAATAATATTTATGTATCCATAAATTTTTATTTCTTATTTATCAAACAATGAATAATGAGAATAATGTATATTTTTTCATTATTAGGAACGTTTAATTGATCTTCCTAGTAACAATCGTAATAATAATATATGGCTGCTTATTGCTACTTTAAATAAGTAATTTTTATTTGATTTTTGGTTAGGCATTTCCATAGGAACAACGCATGCGAAGCATCAGGCAGAAAAAAGTCAGCCAGTTAATAGGCACAAAGAATAATTTATTCAAACTAAAATTAGACAGTGAACGGAGAGTTGGAATACACTGAGGGCTGATCAGATTTTGTTGAAATTTCTTCGATTAGCAAATACGTTACTATTTGATCCCGGGAAAGTACAGTGTTCTGTTCTGTGCTTGTGGGATAATCAAATTCACTGCAGTTAGCACCATAAAGCGCTGGCGTAAATTGAAAATTATAAAAAGTAGGTCTAATAGACGATGACCGTGGCTAAAGCAGTACCTACGTAGATTTTTTATAATCTACATATTCATTTGTAAACAATTATTAGGAAGAATATTTATAAAAATTATGGGTCAATTTTTCTTCAGTTGGCATCTCGATATACAATGACACTCAATGTCATTCCGCCATTGTTAAGATTCAAGTATGATTTGACAGGATGCTATCCTTACTTTTCATAAATCCATGAATAAGGCCTTATTATTTGGTACAGACTGAACACTGATTTATAAATACCAGGAAGTATAGACAAAGATTTTATCTGATAATTAACAGATATAAAACAGACAATAAACATTTTGAACTACAATAATGTCCATCAATACATCGTTGCGTAAAACAATAACAAAAAACTAAACTGGTTTTTGCCATTTACTTTTGCGACATAAAATAAATCATTGTTTATCCGTTCTAGTCTGATCTGACACATTGGTTTATAAAAGATCGATGAAATTGCCCGATTTTACTGAATTGGTTGGATGAAGTGAAAAATACTAGTCTAGTACAGGGTATCATGGGAAAGTGTTAAAGAATATGTAAGAAAAATTGAATAATAAGTGTTATGATTATTTCAATTCTTTTTTATATAATGTTTAATTTACTAATGTATTTATTGTTCATTTTCTGACGTGTAATAAATTTTACCAACAAACTGATTATTCTGATTTTTATTATTCTAAAGTTTTTGAATAGGGTGCCACAAACGCATTGCATCGGTTATTTTTAATTGTTAGCCGCATTTTAAAGGGTTTTTGCCAACATTTGTCGCCTCTCAGCCTTTTGTGAAGTGGCGATAGCACATAGTTTATATAATTCCTAGCCTAATCAGATTTATTTTGTTTATTACGTTTAATTTAGCAGGCGGCAACGAAGGCTAGGAAATTATAAATATTTACCAAGCCAAAGTGACTCGCTCCGTCTAATTACGGGGTTCCTTACAATAACACGTTGGTTTACTTAATTTCTTACTGTCAGAAATAAGCGGACTTGACTTCAATTAAGTTCTTAAATTAAGTAGCGAGAACAACAAGACGGAAAGAGAATATTTTTCATTACCTACTGGAACAATGACGGTCGGAATGGATGTTGGTAGAAAATAATAATAATAATTAAAAACAATTATTTACATATTCGTACTAGTCTAATTATAAGTAGTAATATACATTTTAAGTGGTCACTACCGGGCACAAACATGCTTAATATAAACCTATTAGGGTCAAAGAAAATGACTTCTTGCTCTCACTAAGTTAAAAATTGTGATCTACTTATAAAAAAATTATTCTCTTTAATGTAACTAAATGTGACCTTATTGTATCTAACCGTATGTAATAGGTTACATTACGTTTAGATACAATAAGGTCACACTACAATAAGGTCATATTAGACAATAACTTTATTTTATTCTATGTATATAGATTTGATTACGTATTCCAAACCGTCAAAAGACCCGGGCCGTTTACATTCACTTAAAATATAGTTAAAAACTAAAAATCGACTATGTAATAGTCTTAAACTAGCAGTCCCGACTGTCCATATAATTTTCTTTTCATACTTCTGTAGTACGAAGCCTTTGTTATTACTAGTATGTTGTTGCATGAGGAGTGGGTGCCCACTACATCGTGCCGTCGTCGGCTAAAAAGGTTATGTGTTTTAGGTACTAACTGCAAACCCACACGGTCTTGCACAACATAATATATTTAATTAAATTCATGTATGGGCTGCATTCGTCATAGATAACTACTACATACCATTTACTCTACAGGTTTGTGCTTCGGGGAGATTTGTGATATTCCAATAGACACACTACTAAACAGATTAATAAATAAAAGAAGAGACAAGGTATCACAAGTTTATGAAAGATAAAACAAAAAATTGTAGACATGAGTATGTTAACTCAATAAAGAAGCCGAAGCGGAACTGTTTTGGCCATGGCCTAAGAACCAAACAAAAAAATAATAAGTAAATTGGTCAAAGATATCACATAATCATCTAAGGAAAGGAAAGAAGAAGACCATTTGAACGAAGGGAAAGTGACATGGAATCTATAGTGGTCACACATTGGAGAAGAAACATATTATTAAAGTCATTTATAACGGGATATTTACCATGAATAACGTTTTGAGTGTGAGTTTGAGTTTTCCGTGATCATGGCGCATGAAACTGTGCCGAAATATTGGAAAAAAAACAAAAATTACTTTAGTGTTAATAACCATGATAGTTTTAAACATATTATTGACTGCTATGAAAGAATCTGGAGGAGGCCTATGCTGAGAGGCAAAACAATCTGACACGCAATGTAAGTTTGGATTTGTACACCGGTGTACTTATAAAAATATAATATTTATACCTACATATATTAGATTGCGTTTAGCAAAGGGTTTTTGAATTATTATTATGAATACGAAAGTGTGTGATGGTTTTCTGGAAAAGGTACCTAGGTAACTTATCCCGTTAGAACCACATAGTAACGATTAAGTTTTAGTTTAATTGTTATTTGTATTGGCACTTGATGGTGTTCTTACTATTCTATACTATATTTCCAACCTACGAAGAAAATAACAACTAAATTACCATATCAGAACTAGTATATACGATTGAAACAATTGAGTTAACTGCAGACTCAAACAAACTACAGGTAGGTCAACTGATCCATATCAATACCAGTCGGAAGCGTGACCAAGACGCTGGGTGCCTTGCCTCGCTGCTTGCAGGCAAAGCAGATGCGCTGCGCCGATACCCACTGGCTCTCGGGTCACCGGTCGATTCACCAGACCAGATCAGACTATCTTACATAATTAATGAACCTATTATTGTATCAACACATGCATGACATTAGGTTATCTCAGGCTCTGATAGACCCCTAACCGCGTTAGTTACCCACCGGTCTGATTGGCACCACAGGCCCTAGGGAGCTTCTTCGACTGAATAATTTAGGAGGCGTAGGCTGCTGTGGGCCAATGTAGTGATTTAATTTATAAAGGTAAGTTAGAAGTTTGTTTCAGATAGTTACAGCAAATAGTCTTCAACAAACACGTAAATAAAAGTATTCTGGAGTTTCGTTAGCTAATATTGATGTAATAAATGAAAATGGCAGCCCGAGCGAAACTCAAACACTGGCTCGCATTCTGGCCCTAATAAGACCGCAACATAAAAAATGTTTACATGAAATTCCTTAATACTTGCGAAATTGGGAGCTTTGAAAGGAAAAATGAGATCTTTCTGTGGAATGTCTGATAAAGGATAACTATTTTTGTAAATTTTTATAACTATTGTATATTTTAGTCGTAATTATAAATACACAGAAACCAGTTTTTTGAATCTCGTAGTCGCATGGTTACATTAGGTAGGTAGTTAAAAAGTTTAACTAAAGAATGTTATTAATGCGGTTTTATATTTTTTATTTGTACCATTGATTTGTAGCTAATCTAATGTGTACCTCGGGGGAAAGCAGCACCAGCACCTTTAAAAAACAAATCTAACCACAAATTCTAGGTGCTGTAAGTAATCCAAAACCTGAAGCGAAACCAGAATATTGAAAATGTGTGTATTAACTTTAATTAGTTTTCTCTGTAGTAATAGTCTCTGCTGAAAACTATATCAGTAAAAGGAATAAGAAAAACCTAACTAAACTGAGACGTCCTCCGCAGCTCTGCATAATCGTGGCAATTTAAGGAATAAACATTACTTCAAAACCTTTTCCCTTTAGATATTTATGACGGAAGTATACTGACCGCAATTTATGTTTGAATCTCGTTGTCGCAAAACTCCGTAAAAGTTGGCGAAATGTTTCATAAAATTCCCCACAAATATCTAAAATTGGAACAAATACATCTCGCAGACTGTTAAATGTTTCCAGTTCAACGAAAATAGAATTTCTGAGCTCAAAAACAGGTTCGACGATTTTAAAATCTGTCGTCCGCGTCTAGATAAAACTATGAATAGGAAAACCTATAATTTTATTTTTTGTGTCATTTAGAATATATACATTTATTATGGCAACAAGATATTTTGTGTGTCCTTCACACAAAAAATTCAATCGGCGGATTGAGAGTGTACTCGCTCACGCAGGGCCCCATACCATAGTACACAACTATTTCGCAAAGTAACCTAAAAGCTGTTTTCTTGATGGATAGATCATGATCACCCATCTAAGGACTAACCGCGCCCCACGTTGCTTAAGATTGATTATCATGGGTTGGCGTGAGATTTAAATAATAATTTTATTTAATTTTTTTTATACCGAATAGCCTAACACTGTGTTTAAGGATAAGACTTACCTTCGGTGATCGGTACTCGTAGTACGGACGTTGGCCCGTTTATATTTAAATTATTACTAGGATACCCAAATCCCATGACTTTTATGTAGGCCTCTACATGCAAAACAAACGTGGAAAGCACAACAATAATCAAGGAAGCCCACCCCGAACATTTCCCTCGTTAAGAGATAAAACGTCGGTGTTCTTCCAACACAAACATGGTTCGTAGTTAACCCGTACGATAAATCATCTTCCTCACATCACAAGACAAGAACTTTCAGTTTGCTTATAATTTCCATTAGTCTAAAAGCTTTCTGCTGCAGTACTATTAAGTTCTCCGAGCTGGTCTCCGGGGATGTATGATGGATGAGCTAGTGCCGCCTGAGGCTCATTTACCGTCTCGCTGTCACTCCGTTTCAATTATTTGCTGAAACTACAAAGAAAATGACTTGGTTTTCAGTCAAAGAAAGGTACCTTACTCATCTTCATTTATTGCCCAAGCATATCAAAACGGTTTCGTTAGATGTCAGCAAAAACATTGACAGCCTGGAAAAAACTAAACGAGCCTCGGCATGATTCTGACAACATGTAACTGTTAGGTAACATTAGAATCTATTATGTGTTAGCGTATTTAAGAGATAGTTATAAGTTAGTTGATCAATGAGAACTATCTACCACGTCTCTTGTAATAGAATATTGATTTCCAAATAGAATTAAAACCGGCTTAAGAACAAAGATGTCCTTTAGAATTTAATCAAAGAAGCAAGGCGGCACTATGCTGTAATTGGTACTTGAAAACTAAAGCACGACAACGACTGATGCACAAGTTATGTAGATGGCCATTGGCCAATGGCCCAGCGCAGCGTGGCCTTTTCTAAAGTGGCAAAATCTTTAAACTTTCTTATAATGTAAATTGTAATGAAATAAATTTTTACTACTTTTCCACAATAAAGTTTAGTGGATCTATGCCTGTTTTAGAACAAGTTTTAATTTACTTTTAGAAATGGTTTCTCAGACAAAAGACAAGCTAAACTTAAATTTCAGTTTCACGATGCAGTTTTCTCATTATCTTTTCAAAATAAGTCCTTACGGGACAGACAGTCTCTACGCAGTCATTTTGTGTGCTTTTTTAGAATTTAATAAAAGTTTGTTATTATTATGTTAAGCAGCTGTGTTATTTATACTGGCTTGAGAAACGGTTTCAATAACGGCAGATAAAAATCTGAACCAATGGTATAAATTATCTGAATGCTTCTGTTCGTGCGTTTTTTACGGAGAATGATAAACGATTGAAAACTTTGCATCGATTTAACATTGCTAGGTACTGGCAACACCTTGTATGATTAACAGTAGACCAAACAAATCTGATCTTCTTCGGATACAATACTTATTTATGATGTTTACGGTATACTTTAATCAGTCTATTCGGATAATAAGCTCGGATAATTTATCACAAAAACCTTTTCTTTCAAGATCCATCCGATCGCAGCTCTCCAAAAACTACTACAAGCACTTAAGATGTCTAAACGTTCAAAGTCAACGTTCGTCTTACAGTTCACATTGAGTTTGCTATACAAGTTGCTAAACTGTAACCGCCACCTATATTTAGAAGTTGGCTCGTTAGTTCCAACCAGGAAATCTAGGAGACTGCACATTATGCTTATTGCACTCGAGAGGACTGGAATGCTTGGTTTATGAGCCTAGATAGAGTAATAATCTATGTAGTCAGAACTAACCTTAACTTTAATTTGTGTGAAAGCATTTATCGGGTATTTATCGTATGCCTTTTGTTTTATTTTCCCCTTCGTTTCTATTTTCCATTACGTGTCATGGCTTCGTGAAACGCGATCGAGAAGTATGGGAATACTTAAAATAAAGGTACGCGATAAAAAGTAATTAAAATGTTATGGAATAGCAAAAGTTTCAAAAGTTATATTAAAAATTGTAGTATCAATTTTATACTACACATTATAAATACACACACAGGCACGCATTTGATGATGACGTCTTAATTTATTATTACTGAAAGAACTTTTAACTAAATATGTGGTTTTTATTTCGCATTTAAAACAAATTCAAGTTTAGAGAGAAAACCCTACTAATTTTTATAACTGTAGCTGCAATGGAAAATTTGCGTGTTACATTTTTTTAATGTGGATGTCTTGGATAAATTCTGAGTTGTTTGACGAAGAGACCGATCAAAATGGACTTAAAAGAATAAGCAATGTTTTTTTTATTCTTTCGAGTGATACAAACTGAATGAAACTCCTGAGTCATTGAAAGTTGAAATATCAAAATGCTTGGTTAGACTGAGGACTGAGGTACGAGGGCGACACTGAAAATTTCGGGAATCAAGGAAGTGACACAACATTACAATTTAAAAATGTATTTATTTCTTTTTGAAGTATTCTCCGCGAAATTTGACACATTTTTCCATACGATGGAACCAATTATTGAAACAACCATTCCATTCGGAAGTTGGGTCTCCAAAATGGCCGTTTTGTAGGCATCCACAGCTTCTTCAGGTGAAGAAAACCTCTGACCACGCAATTTGGTTTTTTGTTTCGGGTTTGTACGCGTATATCTAGGATTCGCCACCTGATACGATGTTGTATACAGCATTTGAGGATCCTGTGTGGAATATTTCGAGAGTTCTGACGCACCAAGTAACGCGAGCCACTTTTTGCTCTTCACAGAGCGAATGCGGCATCCATCGGGAAAACAACTTTTTTACACCTAATTGTTCATGCAATATTATTTGTATTTGACTCATACCAATATCTAAAGTTGCCTGAATTTCGCGATATGTCACATGTCGGTCTTCCTCAATCAGCTTACGCACAGCATCAACGTTTTCTTGGGTGACTGCAGTTTTTGGACGACCTTGACGGGGATCATCACTGAGCTTGACACGTCCACGTTGAAATTAAGCAAACCAGCGATAAATTGTGGTTTTGGATGGGGCTTCATCACCAAATGCAGAAATCATCCGGTCAACACACTGTTTTTTAGTTAAACCACTTCGAAAGTCACAATAAATCATCGCTCTTGAATTTTCTCGAGTCAATTCCTTTTTCTCAACGACTAAACAAGTTTGACGAAATCTTGTGACAAGACCGAGAATCTTTTTTTTAAATAAATAAATGGTATTAGATTTTTAAAACCAAGGAGTTTTCAATTAAAAAGATTTTAATATGACAGAAACAGTGGAAATATTCCATTCCCGATACTTGTAGTGCAGCCCTTATTTACAACAATTCTAAACTAAATGAAATCTTAATAAGGCAGTGCTTAAAGGAAACTTCACAGACCACAGAACCAATTTAGTTGACTTAGAACACAGACCTGGGTATTGACAAACGGAATCTATAATTCAAATTCAGTCGCTTCACCCAAAAGTTTTGACATTAAGATCGAGGGGCAACTGTCTTTTCCGCAGTCCGAAAGGCTGGTAAGTGGTAGGTGGCTGAGAGCTTCCGCCCTTCTATCACACCTGAAACTAGGAGTCACGTCACGCGATCTTTGTGTAACTTGGTTTCCAAACTACATACGTTGCACGTTATTTGTCCAGTATTATGGATCTTTTTGGATAGCGTCTCTTGTTTTGTGTAATTAGGAATGTTACACACCCATTTAACACTGATGATGACGACACGTCGGCAAATAAAACTAATAATTTTTGTTGCACTAGAATTTTATTACACGTTGAGGAATCGCTACAATTATATTATATATTGTGATATTTTTATTTTTTTGCGGGGAAAAATGGTAATCTTATATCAAGCATCATCAAAATAGTTCTAAATTGTCGGAGATTGCGAATACACATAATAAACATACAAACACGGAAACAGAACCTATTTATAACCTATATTTTGAAGTCGATTAAAACTAGGCTTTATTTGATCGAGATTATTTTTACAGTTATAGGAAAAGGATGTATATAATCAGCATCCCACCCGCGCAAAGAATGTGATAAAGTCACGCGCTATCATGCTCCAGGTATTGACCCAGCTTACCCAAAAATCTAATACAAAACTCATTTACCGTCGCCCACCCGAATGTGGATATTTGAGCATCATTTACGACACGATAAACTATCCATCAGTGATGTAATGAAATGAGAAGGTATCCAACATACTTACAATAACCGCTGTTAGATATTTTATTTATTCCATCGATCAAGTATAAAATATAATCTATACTTCTATACTAATATTATAAAGAGGAAAGATTTGATTGTTTGTTTGTTTGTATGTTTGTTTGTTTGTTTGTTTGTTTGAATTGAATAGGCTCCGAAACTACTGGACCGAGTTAAAAAATTCTTTCACCATTAGAATCCTTAATTTTCCGTGATGAACATAGGCTATATAATATTTTCAAAAAGTTAGGGATCCGCATGAAAAATTCAATAATTGAACCGTGGGCTGTATATTCAACCTCTTTTTCTATTATGGCGCGTCAGAATAGAAAAAGAGGTTGTATAGCGCACGGTGCTTGCTTTTTCTCTACGGCCAGTATCAGTTTTGGAATGTCGAGTCAATGTCAAAAACCCCAATGCTGTTAAAAAAAGTAAAGATCCGTATGAAAACTGTGAAACCCATCGTTTTAGTGTGTATAATTTCTGGAATTTTTGTTTAATACCCGTGCGAAGCCGGGGCGGGCCGCTAGTATTAAGTATATCTAAATGTAATAATATGCAACTAACAAGCAAAAACATAATGAATGATAGTTTTTTCAAATTTACGTAATTCTTGGTTGTAACAAATCTTTAAGAAGACCGCATCAGCCGAAACTCGGAATAACGACGTTCTTCAAGATCATAACAACATGACAAGTGCAAGCCACTAATGAACCCTTCTCGTAGTTCTTCTCGTACGTAGATAGTAGAAGCCATCTTAACTTAGGCATGCGACTTGGGTTTGAATATGCAGATTTATTTGAAGACATAAGATTGATAAAGTGTATGTTTTATTTGTGTTACAGTTATAAGTGACATATAAGTATAATGTTATTGAATTCTAAAATTAAAGGATGATCTCGACGCCTATAATTATGTAGAGTAGGCACAAAGAGTGGCCTCTTTGGTCTGCAAGAGAGTTCGAAATCAATTAGAAGGATAGGATTAAGGAAAGACCTTTCTTTGCATTGGAAGACTACCGACTACAGGCTCTTGATTAATATGACCAGACTCTGTTGCGCCACTAAAAATCTTATTTAGTTCCGAAGGCTTTTGAGAGCCATTATATACAACAAGATTCGAGTGGAATGCGAACTATTATCGATTATGTATTCAATGTATACAAATACAGTTGAAATCTGGTAAATTTTTCGACGTTTTTCAATGTATTAGACACTTTAAAAAGCTGTCCATTTTCAACTTTTTATTTAAACTTTGATTTGATAACATATCACACTCAATGACATATATAAATGAAATAAAATAATTAAGCTTAGCCTATTATATATATACTACTTAAAAATTATTTTTCTATTTTTAAATCTATACTGGCCTATATTTAAAACTATATTATAATTTCAAGTTAAAGTCACAGGAGTTCCTGCGTTATTAAAAATTGAGAACAGGACAGAAAAAACCAAGCCGATTTGAAACTGAAAAAATCTTACGAATCATCCGATAGTTCATTTCAATGAGTTGACGACAATCCAGTAAGGGTTGCTTACTGAGAGGATGACGTCAAACCCTTTCAGAATCACACCCTAGCTGGATGGATCAACTAATATTTGCAGTTCAAAAGGTTTGTCGCAATATATCTACACTGAAGCACATTATAGATTTCAGAGTTCGGACCCTAAGCAAATAGGTCTTGACACCTTCAATATCAACGCACTTCACCGTAATGTATTCCATTCATACGGATACCTGCTATAGCAAACCAAAAAGCTATAGATTTACGCCTTGTTTGTTACATTCCGTGATTTCGCTGCACATTTAAAATATAAACCCCGTTTACAAAATACCCATGATCAATTTCAGTTCATTTACAAATTCAATAGATATCGGGCTTATTGAATAAACTATTCGCTGTATTTACTAGCTAGAACAGGTTGTTTTCATCGAAAATATGGCTCGTACAAAAAACTTTATGTTTTTTTATATAATGTATAACCTTTATTGACAAAGAAAATTCCAGTTAAATAATCCAATTATAACTAGTATTTACAACTGAAGCAGACTGTTGCAAACAACTACAGGTAGCTCAACTTTATGTTAGAGTTAGGTAAATTTTGGCCGAATCCTCCCAAACAACGTTTGTCATGAGTTTATTTTTTAGTATTCAAGTAGGTACCCATAATACAAGCTCTGCTCTGCTAGTTTGGGCTAGATAATGGCGGACTGAAATGTCCTGCATTATGACTTTTGAAGACAGGGCGCTATGGTGCTCATTACGCTTAGGTATAATAAAGTAATGATGATTTATAATTTTTATTATATTTATAGCCTAATTAATAATAAGATGATTTTTATTCTTAAGTGCCGCAACAATCACTTACTGCGTTTTGATAGATAGATAGATAGAAAATAACTTATTATACCACACAAAGAAAGAAAACATTACAAACTGACATAGTCAAAGTAAAGGAAGTATAAAGGGCGGCCTTATCGCTATGAGCGATCTCTTCCAAGCAACCTTGGGATGAACTGGACATGAAAGAACAATTATAATTACAATTATATTATAAAACAAAATAATAATAATTTATGAATACTTACAATAAATATCCTACTAATATAATAAGTCTTTATGGAGCACACTAATAGAGGTATATTTATATTGATAAAAATTCAAGGTTACAAACCTACGCCCTAGGTGTAAATAATGCCGTACGGAGAGACGTGAACCCTTGACACGCTGGTGTCGGTCGTTGCCGAGGTTTTACACAAATGGGAACAATAAAGGACAGCTGCGATGAGTTTCACTTGTTCTTTATGTAGTTGGGACCTGCTGATTTCTTTGGGGAAACTAGATTGTAGGTTTTGTCTCACATCTGGCGTAGATTTGTGTGTAATTCATTTTTCTTGACTAGGTTATTTATATTAAATTTGTTTTATAATAAATACTGAAGTTCAATACTAACAAAGAAAAAAATAATCCAATAATGGAACCGATTAAAACTAGTATTTACAATTAAAATAATTGAGCCAAATACAGTTGCAAAAAATCTACAGGTGGCACAACCGATCCATATCAATACCAGTTGGAAGCGTCCCCGAGAGGTTGGCTGCATTGCCTAGCTGTATTGCTGAATAAATACTTACAAGGAAAGAAAACATTGAAATATTGGAGAAAGGTAAGTCTTACTTACTCCTGGGGCTTACTTAGGTACGGTATCAAAATGTGGAATATTAGTTCGTTTCTCCAAAAAACTCCTTGACATTTCTCCAAATGTCTATATGCGTCACATTCCTTTCTCTTATAACATCTAGTCTGTCCAATTATTTCTCTTGCTTTCTGTTTTTCGTTTCGCGACATTATCTCCGAGCCCTCCGTGACATTAAATGTCGTAATCCTCACGAATGTTGCTGTGATCCAACATAATGATGTACCTAGTGGTAGAATAGCTGCTGGCTCATGTTGGCACTTTATGGCCGCTTACGAAAGCTTTCATAGCTTGATGGAAATGGTTTAAGTTTTATAACAACCATAAATTAACTTTTTATGTATGATATATAGAGTCTACCTATAAAGTATATAGTAATAAGCGGTCCGACAGATGGGTATTCAACGAAATTTCAAAGATCATAAGTTTTTACAGACACATGGTAACATTATAGAAGTTTTCACACGAATTCCCAACTTCTTTGACCATATTCTACAGCCTATGGTCATAAAGAATGAATTTTCAAATCGCTCTAGTACTTTCGGAGTCTATTCAATTCAAACAAACATACAATCGAATCTTTAGTCTTTATTATATTAGCATAGATATAGGTCAATTTAGTTCTACCAATATTTAAGTAAAAAAGAATAATATAATTAAACAATCAAATTATAACTACTTTGTAACAATTCAGCTAACTGCAGACTGTTGCAAACATTTTACAGGTAGCTGAACTGAAATATATAAAGATAGGAACCTACTGCAACACCAACCTCACACTAGGAAGGTACTATCTTATATATAAGTTATCTCATCATAAAAACGCTACCCTGACTTCTTACTTAGGTACCTACTACAAAAGATTTGATGAGTAGACCCTCCTCATTTGAAAATCGCCTTTGTTGCAAAGAAAAGTTTCATTATTATCGACTTATCTCCTTGTTGAAGATAAAGTTCATACTTGAGAATCATCAGTTTTGTTTCCATTGTCTCGTCTTGATGAGGACCAGATTAGAAACGTGATTTAGTAGGTAGGTACAGCTCCTTTTGTATTGAAAATTATAGGGTACCTAGTTGAGCTAGATTTTCCGTGTTCATATAATTTAACATTAAAGATAAAATGTTTATTTCGATTAGGTAACTTAACACAAAAACATTTCGTTTGAAAGTTAGAGATGAAAATTTACATGTTATTGTGCATAATCCTATGTTATACAGAAGTAGATTTTACCTACAATGATTTCATTATTGACATAAGTACTTATGAGCATCGGATAGCCCATTCAGTACCTAGGTCACGCATTAAAATCCCTGATAGTTTTCGTGACTTATTTGTTATTCAATCCATAGGAAAATAAAGATCAGCCAAAAATAAAATTCAGATAAATCTTACCCCAAATAAAATAAAAGTGTGGCTTTATTTTTGTTCCAATTCAGCTCCAATCCGCTTTTCCAAATCACTTTTTCATTACACTTTCGCTTATCCAAAAAGCAAACAATAATCTCATCTTCCACAAAATATTAAAACCACAGTCAAACGTTCTTTTGTTTACGTTTTTCAAATTTTTAAACGTACATCGTTAAAGATTCTATTTTCAAATATTGAAAGATTGGCCATAAGCAAAATTGTTTTGATCGAGGCTAGCGTAGAGTAGTTTCTTCTGCCAGTTTATTCAAAAAAGTATTTGTTTATTATAATCTGTGTTCGCGAGATTTCAGCCGGCTGCTAAAATTGGCGGGAACGGCGTGCATGCAGCGCGGGAATCGCGTCTCGACTGAGACTCTGAAAATATTAGACCGTAGAGCTTTCAGGATTCGGCACAAAAATGATAATGTTTCAGATTTTGTTGAGATAACTACGAATAAGTATTCGTAGGATAACAAAATCTATTACCTAGCTCCTAAAAACGCAGCTGGTATTAATATTTTTAT
This sequence comes from Eupithecia pulchellata, assembly GCA_963931895.1. Taxonomy (NCBI): domain Eukaryota; kingdom Metazoa; phylum Arthropoda; class Insecta; order Lepidoptera; family Geometridae; genus Eupithecia; species Eupithecia pulchellata. Next base: position 1,392,573 of record OZ007521.1, on the reverse strand, counting down.
ATCAGCAAAGAGTTAGGTCCTTGTACCTGCCTGGTTAATGGTATTTTTTTATGAGCGACTAATGTTGTAAAATCCATCCAGTTGTTATTTTATGGATTTAGACAGATCAACTGTACAGCTTTTATTAATGTATATGGACGACATAAAAGCTTACGACTTTATTTTACAGACAGCAGAGTAGATAGAAGCACATAGGATTGGTTTTTCCATTTTTTTGTAAGGAAATGGCCATTGTTCGTAAAAATTATAATTAATTTTAGATACATTTTTCCACAAAATCCGTTTCATCCATAGAATTTTCAGTTTAGTTGGGATGGAATTTCAAAAATAATTATTTGAATGCCTAGGTACCTACTCATAGTGGAGAGGATTTTGTAGTTAAAATTAAAGGGCTTGGCTCCGAAAACTCCGTATGGAGAAGAAGTAAATCTTCTAAAACTGGAGATAAATTCTCCGGTCATCGATAAGGGTTTTCCCTTTCTTGTGGCACGTGGTTGGGTACAGTGGACCTTACCTTTAGCTAGATAATGTCTGTCCCCTAATAGAGGGTACAGACATTATTACAGACCTTAACTTTAAAGATAACAGAACACCAACCAAATACCTTTTATTACATGGAACCCTTATCAAACGATTACTAATCAACAATGTAATTCATAAAAGATAATTTGTATAAGTAATGTATAAGATAATTGAAAAACATTATCCTTAACTTAATGTTTTAATTTATAGTTAATCGTTTTATGTATTTTTTTATGAAAAACTATTTTATAGTTCGGTATAAAACCGACATTTGAATGCTTATTTCTTGAGTAGCATCCAATCTTGATCTGTATTTTTTTTGTATATATATAAAAGTAGTATGAAAAGCCTGTTTCCACAAAAATAGGTTGTGACGAATAGGAGCAATTAACATTGCTCTTATTCGTCATTCGTCGATAGCCTTTTTTCTATTTCAGGGTATCCACTCACAACACCAACCCAAAACTTGTTCAGAGATACAGATTCAATGTGTATGAACTTTGAAGATTATAATGAAGGCTTCATAATCCAGAGCATTGGCATTCTGCGAGGCATTTCAGCCAGCCTCTTAGGGACGCTCCCGAATGGTATTGATATGGATCAGTTGAGCTACCTGTAAATTTTTTGCAACAGTCTACAGTCATCTCAATTGTTTCAGTTGTAAATACTTGTGTTTTAAACTGTTATTTGCTTTATTTATAAAAGTTTTACCCCAATAGGCCAATGATAATACGTAGAGATTATTACTCAGCTATAAAATGTCAAATGTATAGCATAGAATAGCTATTAAAACAAAATTGTTCATTGTAAGTTAATTGGCTGTGAGAGAGTTTGATAGGACAATTTGCCGGTTGACGTGATAGGCGGCCGGTGGCTATACCACGCCTTGCACACCTGACCCACATTACGGGTTATAGCCGAGCTATGGCAGGTAACGATGTTTGGCAATATTGATGGCTTATGGCATCTTTTGTTATCAAGGACTTTATGGGACAAATGGAACGAAAATGTTGGTGTTTTTTGTGCTTCGTTTTCAATAACAGATGAGGGTCAGATCGTTTTTGTTCGGTTGACAGCGGGACGATTAGTGGTGATGGTCAGTTTCCTACTAACATTTTAAGCTAGTACCACACTATTGTAGTGTGTTGTTTTGTAGCGCATCAGACAATATGACATTACATATAATATTTAGGTTGGTTGTTTGTTTAGAAGCATATTATTACTTTGTTCTGTGGCTATAATAATTTGTCTCTTATCATACGAAATGTTTAATACGCCGCGCGATGCGCCTCAACACCTCATCATAATTAGTGTGGTTCTACCTTTGCTTTTCACGCTCGAAATTTCAAAAGAAAACAGATAATAACCCTCTTTCGCTACCACTGCCTACCGACGACACACCGAACGACCAAGAATTAAAACTAAATGTAATTAAACACTGAACCGGAAATTAAGTGACTTCTGTAACTTTGGTATTTACTCGTAGAATAAAAGAACGTTATGAGCGACGAAGAAACCTTTAGCTAGTTAGTTGTTATTTTCCTACTTCGAGAATAACACTTCCCAAGCTTTTTATCTTCTAGAAAATCTGATATTTTATAGTAAGCCTTTTTGAACAGGAAGGTTTTTACAATTTGTTTTACTGTAATTTTTTCATCCCACTAGTTTATATACAGGGTGTCCCGTAACTCAACGTCAACCCGAAAACGCCGGACAGGTGGGTTCATCACGACCCAGAAAAACTATAAAATCATGGGTCTATCTTCAATGGTTTCAGAGTTATGGGCTTTTTACTGAAATTCATATATTCTCTGCCCGGCGTCAAACTTTTCTATGCTGTGACTACAGATGTCAATATTTTCTGAATTTTATTTTTGTACTACAAACTCAAATAACACAGTCTTATAATGAATTGCAAAATTTAAACATTTTGAGTAAATTTTTTGAAAAAAAGACTGTTTGGTTCGGTTATTGCATCAATGATTTTCAATCGGGAAACTTTGACTCGTCATACTGAAAAAAAAATCACCACGATATGCTGGCATGTTCTGTGGAAAGTTGGCGCAGTTATCCTAGATTTCAAAATGGTATCATACGTCACACTTTTCTTCTTTAAATAATAGTAAAATATTGATTTTCTGAAATAAGACCTAAATTCAAAACAGTTTCACAAGGAACATTTTCACACGCAAGGGTAGATGGATAGTAGGTGCTTCAATATTAGACCTTTTTTAAGTCTTTGTAAACTATTTGCCACAGTTCTTTGTATAAAAAAAGCTTCGTTGCACTTGATTATTTTTGAAAAATTTAAATTATAATTAATCCTAGCTTTCTTTTGGCTATCTGAATGATTTGTTCGAGACTCCTAGGAGACTACGATGACGTAGTTTTAAATGCAGTTCAAGAAAAACGGTAGGTACCTCAGTTAGTGCAATGGAAGAAAATGCGGGAGTATCCAAATTGTCAACAAATACCCAACCCTATCACGTGAGTCAAGTAAAAAGTTTACTACCTCGTGATTACCCTCAAAAAACATATTTTTGCGAACATTGTTCTGCAAAAATTAATTCTATGATGGGTAATCACGCATAACGTTCGACATTCGGGTACTATCCTGATAACGCCTGGCTCGGGCGCTAGGGTTATATCCACATTATGCGTAAATGAGATGCATGTTTGCATATTCGGCCGCCGAGTAGACATAATTCAGATTACCAGGAATCGCAGAACACGAATAACAGATTTTTAAATTTTATATTGCAAAACATTCAGGTATACAAAAGAAAGTCAGTATTGATTAATTAGTTAAATTTTTCAAAAAAAAAATCAAGCCCAACGAGGCATTTTTATACAAAGAACTGTGGCAAATAGTTTGCAAAGACTTAAAAAAGGTCTAATATTGAAGCACCTACTAATCCATCTACCCTTGCGTTTGAAAATGTTCCTTGTGAAACTTTTTTGAATTTAGGTCGCATTTCAGAAAATCAATATTTTACTATTATTTAAAGAAGAAAAGTGTGACGTATGATACTATTTTGAAATCTAGGATAACTGCGCCAACTTTCCACAGAACATGCCAGCCTATCGTGGTGAATTTTTTTTTCAGTATGACGAGTCAAAGTTTCCCGATTGAAAATCATTGATGAAATAAACGAACCAAACAGTCTTTTTTTTTCAAAAACTTTACTCAATATGTTTAAATTTTGCAATTGATTATAAGACTGTGTTATTTGAGTTTGTAATACAAAAATAAAATTCAGAAAATATTGACATCTGTAGTCACAGCATAGAAAAGTTTGACGCCGGGCAGATAATTAATGATTTTCAGTAAAAAGCCCATAACTCTGAAACCATTGAAGATAGATCCATGATTTTATAGTTTTTCTGGGTCGTCATGAACCCACTTGTCCGGCGTTTTCGGGTTGACGTTGAGTTACGGGACACCCTGTATACTATGCCTTTTGACATAGTATATATTTAAAAAAAAGATATTAATTTTCTGTAGTATAGTTGAGAAGTACAAATCTCGAAAGAAGAAATTTAATTACTGCTATAAAAAATAAATTTTAATCCAATAAAGAGCCCACATCAAAGTATCGTTTGTAATCAATCAACTGTTTTGGTCAAACAGCAAAACTCAGACTTCTATGGTCACTCGTTTGAATGGCGACCTACATGCTCTGTGCACTTCATTAACTCGGGATCGAATATAACCTACTTACTACACAAAGAGGTATAACGTCTATAGAGCTTTGTTAGAGCCGGCATTTATAATTAACATGTGCAATTCTAAGAGAATGTGTAATGTTTTCTAGCCTCGGTAAGGAAAATATACCTAGAACGTATAAATGTATGTGTACATTTTATAAGTGGATCTGTACTGGTCTAAAATCCTTATTGTATCTTTACAAATTTACATATAGATCTATGCATGTCTCCCAGATAAATAAAAAATAATGAAACTAAATCTTACCAGCGTAACGAATCCTACTGCTGGGCTTGTCATCCCTTCTTATTTCAATTTATATATTTTATTTCGTGGTGGGCTAACCACCAAGATTGCCAAGACTTGTCTGACTTTGGAGGCCTATACCCTGCGGTGCCTGAAATTGCAATCATGAATGTTGCTATTTATAGTTCCACCTCAGTTCAGTATAGACCCATAATCAAACAACTAAGTGTATGCTGCATCTATAATTCATACTCTTCGAATGGAAGACCTATTAGGTCAAAATATTTGCATTTCTATTGGCGACCCGGGTTTATTCGAATGTAGCCTTATGATTGATCACGTCGAAATAAATCCCTCTGAGATAGTGCCTTGGGTGAGAAATGTATTTTATTTCCAAATGCTTTGTGGATTGATGTTTGAGCGTAAAATATGCTGGAGCTATATGGATTCAGTGGATTTATTACATTAATCTAAGACTTGAGTGTCTGTAAAGTAGCTATTTAACATGTAAAAGCTTTTTGTGTTGTTTTTGTAAGTTTAATTTATTTGCTGTGAGAATCTACGGTTTATTTGCCGTAGAATGGCACGGTCGTCAGTATTATATGGAAGTTCGAAGACGACGCCACCGTATGCTCCATGTTTGCTTCTGAGCGGACCGCACGATTTCCATGGCAGCAATACTCATTAAAAACAAGTACGACAAGTGCGAGTGTAACTCGCGCGCCGAGGGTTTTGAACTTTTGTCGTTTAGGTAGGTACGTATATTGACGACCTGTTAGCGCGGTGGGCTTACAGCGCAGGAGGTTGCGGTTTGATTCCCGCCTCGGGACTAATATTTGTAAGATCTGCAGATTATTTGTTCGAGTTTTTTAGTCCTTTTCTACGTACACAAAAATAAATCATCTAATGTGATACTTATATATACTTTATTAAGTATAACAGATATCGTAGTAGTACGAATTACACAAGCTTGTTTAGCTTGTCGCTAAATGATGTTGTGTGGATTATCCAGGATACATTACTCTTCTCATATTTTTTTGGAGCACAGTGGAATTCATGAATTCAATAATCTTATTATCTAAATATTCTTCGAGCGCAGTGGAATACATTGGGTATGGACTTTAAAATTTTGAGAACAATGGTTTCGTGGCGCTGTGGAACCCTACTATTACAGTTACTACAGAGATTAGTGGGTAGGTAAGTGGGTTGGTACCTACAATTATTTTTTCGACTTTTTTCTACGTATTTCACTAAGTATGAAACTTAGACGATTTTTAAAACCTGTTTTGAATTGTCGAAATCCATACCTTTGATTTGATATTGCTCTCAATGAAATAGTCCCCATTGTATGAAAATTCGTTTTTTGACCATATTTCGAAAAGTATTGTTTTTACAGACTTCTCTATATTTTTCCTGTAAAATATAGACCTATATCTACAAACGCTTAGTACATTTTATATAGATCACTCTGCTATCTTCGGAGATAGAGGGGGGGGAACGGTAAAATTTTCGACCTTTTTCAAAATATTTCGAAAAGTATAAAACCTATCGAAATTTCAAAAACTGCATTAAAATTTACAATATAATACCTTTCATTTGATACCCAACTCGGTGGGGTAGTCACCCCTTTAGAAATTTTTCCCGCCCTTTTTTGACCATATTTCAAAAAGTATTATTTTTACAGATTTCTCTATATTTTTCCTGTAAAATATAGATCAATACCTACAAAAACTTGGTACATATCAAATCGATCGTTCTGCAATCTTCGGAGATAGAGGGGGGGTACCGGTCAATTTTTCGACCTTTTTCAAAATATATCAAAAAGTATAAAATCTATCGAAATTTCAAAAACTGCATTGGAATGTACAAACCAATACCTTTCATTTGATACCCAACTCGGGGGGGTAGTCACCCCTTTAGAAATTTTTCCCGCCCTTTTTGACCATATTTCAAAAAGTATTATTTTTACAGACTTCTCTATATTTTTCCTATAAAATATAGATCAATACCTACAAACACTTGCTACATATCACGTCGATCGCTCTGCAATCTTCGGAGATAGGGGGGGGGGAACGGTCATTTTTTTGACCATTTTCAAAATATTTTGAAAAGTATGAAATCTACCGAAATTTCAAAAACTATTTTGAAATCTACAAACGAGTACCTTTCATTTGATACCACTTTCGACTTTGTACGTTCCATTTAAAATTTCGATTTCAAAATTTGTATGGAAAATCTTCATTTTGATTTTTCATTTATTTTCATTTATTTTTCTATAAATATGTGCGGGCGCACAAAATGTATTATTATTTCAAATTTCAAGTCAATAGCTGCAGTAGTTTCTGAGATATTAAGGATTCAAAACACAAAACAGACCCAAAGCGATTTCATAAGGGTTTTGCAACCGATGGCAAAACCCTAAAAATTGCCGTTTACTAGTCCACCGATTTTGCCGTGTCATTAAAGAGCTCACAGGGTTTCTTCGTATTGAAGCTAATTGTGGATACGCATTATTCCACCTGCGTCGACGAAAAAAAAATCTATTGTTATTAAAATTTATTTGAATAACAATAGATTTTTATCGTAATTAAGTAATAAATTATTTAATTATTATGCTAATTAGTACCTACCTCTGCGTCGACGTACTGTCAGAAACAAATGAAAGGTACGTACCTGTTGGTTTTAAATTCGTTGTTTTATTAAGAGAAGTAGTGGTGCTCCCGTCTATTCTTGGCTGGAACTCCGAGAACATCCAGTCGCTCCATGACTACCACAGAACAAAATACAATGCAATAAATATAAAATGCTCTATTGTACACCAGAAAAACATACATATAACAAGAGGCATTACTTACGAAATATAAGAAGAAAAATTATAATATAATATCCTAAAAGTGACTACGACTTCTGATTTGATACTTCTCGAGATTATTTCTAATAAATTGATCCATCTTTATGAAGCATGAAACCGCTTCCCCCGGTTCGTTTGCTCGTCGTAATTTCATAACTGCACTCTCCCATCTCACCGGTAATTGAAAGTTCATGTCGTCTTTGCGGGAGACAGAGATGAGAGAATATGCAAAGCGAGCATTGAGCAAACATTATGAATAATTTCTATGATATAACCATTCTGTGTTCTAGTTGATTTTTTATAAGGATTATTATCCTTTTAAAAAATCAACGAATATAGAACACAGAATGTTTAGCTGGGGATAATTCAATTCCAATTAATTATTTTTGTCTAAAAAAAGATAATACATTTATTTTTACCCATTTAAAAACAAAATAATAACAAACAGTACTTATATATGTATCAACATCATCATCATCACCAGCCTATAATAGTCCACTGCTGGACATAGGCCTCCCCTAATGAGCGCCATAGATGGCATCATTATTTGGGGGTTATTGCCCATAATCCCCACGCTGGGCATGCGGGTTGGGGATCGCAGTTCGGTGTAGTTGTTCTGCAGAAGGCGCTGCTGCCCACCCCCCGCTGTGTTTCCCTTAGTCGCCTCTTACGACACCCACGGGAAGAGTTGGGGTGGTGAAATTCTATGCCGGCACCACACGGCTTTATATATAAACTAATTAAGATTAACAAAAAAACATTAATTTTAAATTAGTAATTTTAATGTTTATCATACTTTTAATATTTGTATGTATATTACTAAATAAAATTGAATACAAAGAGTTTAAGGGGGTATTTGTTAAAAAAAAATACCCATTTATTTTCGCTGTAGGTAACTCAAACATTGTAAAGTTCATAGGTAAGGAATATTTTCTTTTTCTAATTCAATTTTCTTATTGACTCTTGTTAAGGCGTGGGTAATCTTCGAAAATAGTTTTACTGTGTGATTGGCCGGGGATATAATTTACCAATTATCTCCCAAGCGGATTAAGCGATTTTGATGATTATCTACTTAACAAAATAGTCGCCTGATCTCCTTATGGTTCTTAGCTACATTTAGTAAGTCGTTGTCTTCTCATTAGGCGAAAGAATTGAAGAAACAAACCGAGTGAAGTTCTATATTCATCATCAGCCTTTGTTAGTCCACAGCTGGACATAGGCCTCCCCTAATGAGCGCCATAGCGCCTTTGTTCTATATAGTTCTCCATAAAACACTTACCTACTATTCATAATAGTCTGCTAACTTAAAGCATTGCTAGTTCTCACTCTATCTTCTTGTATTTACATTAGAATAATAAATAATATTACTTATCAACTGTTTTCAGCCCGAACTTTCCCAACTTTTTTTTTCATGCAATCAGTGCAGATCATAACATCTAATTATATAACATAACGTTTGAGTTTAATTACTTAGGCATCGCATAACGCATCTTTTAATTTTATCATTAGATTAAATTGCTAACCCTATACTTTACCATAAAGCATCTTAACCTACATAGGTATATCTATGTAATATGTATTCAAAATCAAAATCAAAATCAAAGTGCTTTATTTCCTTTAGACCTTACAGGACTCTTGGACACGTCACAAAATACAAGTTAAATAAGAAATAAAAATGGGAAATAAAGTGATCACTTTGATTAATTGTTCACTTCAATCTTTTTTAGGTAAAGTAAAGAAGCGAACAAGAAACCTTTTACCTTGTTAGATTGTTAGTTTTAGAGTTGGAGCATAACTCGTCCCAAACTTTTTTGTCGTCTAGATAATTATTAAGTAGGTACCTCTATATCAGTCATCTAGTACCCATTACATTAGCTCTGCTTAGCTTGGGGCTTGATGATGCTGTGTGGATTGTCCAGCGTATTTCTCGTCCGGGAGCATGTAGTACTAAATATTATACATACAAGGAAAAGCTTTCTCTTAAGCCTTTCAAAAGAAATTAATACATTTTTATTTAGCTTAGCATATATTTATTGGAATAACAAACACAAGAACATGTTTTTATATTCAGGAGTCTCGTCACGCCGCACTGGCGTGTAACTCGATAACCTTTCTTAGCATTGAGCCGGTGCTGCTGAAATCTTCCGATTTTGCAGGTGGGAGAATAAGAAACGACACTCATTACTTTATTTCTGTATAACACGTGTTACTTTGGTAACATAAAGGCGAAGTAATAACCTGCTGTTCAATTCAGATAATATATTCATGACTGTATTATTAATTTTTTCATATCTTTAGGTTGTGGGTTCATTCCCGCCTTGGGACAAATATTTAAAATCTGTAGATATTTGTTCTGGGTATTTTCTATGGAAACTTATATTATATCTGCGTAATATATATTAACTCTATCAGTCATTTAGTACTCATAACACAAGCTTTGCATAGGTAAGTGCTATGGATAATGCTATGTTAATTGTCCATCAAGAATTATCTTTTCATTCATAGCCTGCATTTTGATAACGTTTTAATACATTGATGTCTGTACCTGTGTCCAAATAAATGTTTTTTTTATATTCTATTCTATAACTCTGCAAGTACAATGTGGTGCGGCCCTTATCCACAGTGACGAAGAGGATAAAAAACCTTTTTAGCATTCAACAGGTTGAAGTAAATCTACATTTCGGGGGCGCTAAAGAGTTTCTTCGTGGAACACGAAAAGGGTGGAAGATGACGTCATTATTGGAGGATTTATTGAATTGGTAATTTATTTTGCTTTGCTGTTGAAAAGGTAAAGTACATTTTGTCTGTATGGGCAGATTTGTTCTTTGGGCCAATTAGGGATATTGATATATGTATACTGGAGGCCATTCAGATATTTCAATCTGCGTTTTGAGACTAAACATAGTTTAAAAAAAAACGAACGTTTGAAACATTGTTTCGTATTTTATAAGTAAATGTAAATAGATCTTTCTGTTAACAAAAGGAAATTAACATTTCAATCGTTTTGTGCCTTGTTGCGCTGTCCACTTGCCCGATTAGTAACGCAATGTCATTTTGCTCTTGTAGTGCACTTTTTATCGACTCTTGCGCAACGCGTGTCGAAAGTGCTCCAATTGCGTCCATGAGTTTGAAATTTTTGACAGCACTTTCATCAGCTCCGATAGCCGTGATCGTCTAGTGGTTAGGACCCTACGTTGTGGCCGTAGTAACCCAGGTTCGAATCCTGGTCACGGCAGTGAAAACTGTCATGGCGGTGCTATATTTTTATTTCAAATGCTTAAACCCTTTTTCAATCCAACTGTTTAGGTTTGATTGACATTAATATTTGTAGATTTCATAATCTTACAAATTTTCTAACAATTTAACTTAAAACAAGATGCTGCGGGTAGCAGCTTATTTTAAGTAAAAGCTTAACCTAAGGTGTTTCTCCGACTTAATTTAGCACTCCCATCTATTTTTTCTTACCATTATGTTGAACAAAGGAAATATCAACATCTTTATTTGGGAGTTTGTGATAGATATAATAAGCTTTTTTAATACCTCTGTAATTTTTTCATTTTGTGTAGTTTAGGTAGAAATGCGTTAATAGAGTTTGGCGGCCAAAAAGGGTCAATTCGTACACAACACACTTATTTTTATATTGCCGGATAAGGCCTAAAGCATAACCTAGTCTATAAATATTATTCTACTTCCAAAACTTCGGTAACCATCTGCAAAATTCCTTCCAATTCATTCCAAACCATGGTAGGTATTGATGACATTTTTGTTGGGTTTGTATGAAACATCAATCAATCCAAACCCTCAGCATTTTATTATTTTTGTGATTCAGTGATTTTGGCGTAAAGGTGTAACGCCATATAACACCTATAGGTAATAACCATGAAGCATAACATGTGCGCCAGCAACCTAACGCCCATGTCGATCGTAAGCTGGGCCTCGTAAAAGTGCATTAGAGGCTTTATGTACGTACTGATAAAGGTGATATTAGCTGCTTGGCTGTAAAAGTCATGGCAATTGGAAAGATATTATATATTATCAAAGTATAATGTGGAATATGTCATAAGCGTTATCAGTAGTAAGTTCATTATAGGTGCTGAAGCCATGGAGGTTAAAAAAAATAGTTTTTTTTATATTATTTTAACTAGATGTTATAAAACCATACTCTTTTTATAGGAATCCTGCTCGTAGTATGTCTGGAAGAGATGGGATGGAGCAATAAGGCCACCCTTTATACCTGCCGTGCGTAGTACTTAGCATTGCCAGTAAATTGTGGTTATATTTACCTACCAGTGTACATATAGTGATATAAGTATAATGATCAATTGTTAACGATGCCCCTGTTGAAAAAAACTTACGTATCAAATCTACCTTTAAGAATTCAATACTTTTTTACACAAAATATTATGTTCTGCCACTATTGCGGGGTAATTTGTACCAAAAAAGTGTAACAATTGCGAATAAACTCAGGCGCAATATAAGTGAAAGTGATACAGTTACCTGGACCCAGCCACTAAATTCAACGCATCGAACAGCGCTCCGGTAGCCGTGATCGTCTAGTGGTTAGGACCCTACGTTGTGGCCGTAGTAACCCAGGTTCGAATCCTGGTCACGGCAGTGAAAACTGTCGCGGCGGAGCTAACATTTTGGGTTCCTTTTATTTTTTTTTATATTTTAATGGACATGCATTTTACACATGACAAAATGGTTTGTAATGAAGAAAACAGTGCAACAAGTGATTTTATCACTGAAAGCGATTTCTTGCAGGTAATGAACTGAATTGGTGTCAAAAGTAGATGATGATAAATATGTAGTTTTTGATGTAGTTACTGTAATGTTAATGTTATTAATACGATAGGTATGTAATGTATACAATAGGTAGGTAATAAGTAGTTAGTAAGTTTTTTTTCCTTTAGTCATAATGGTCTGCTATCTTAAAACAGTTGCTAAGTAGTATTATTTCTCACTATAACTTTTTTTTCTTTATTGATTTTGGAACTTTCAGTCATTATTATGACTATGTCAGTCCCGTCTTTTCGCACAATAGTAAAACAATAATAAAACAAAACTAAATAACACCTAAAACTAACCACGAGTGATGTGGCTAAAATTATTTGGATAAAACCAGTATACTATAAACTGGAGGTGTTGAATCTTCGGGTTCAAACTGAGTGAATTTCAGAATAGACAAGTATTCTGAAATTCACTACCTTTTAGAGTATGTACGAGTAGGTACGAAATTACAGATACTTTTGGTTTGTATGTCTGCAGCCATTTTATACTTCTACAACGACGACAATGATGATGTGAAGTTAGGTCGTTCAAAACCCTGGTCCACCTACTTACGAGTATTTGTAGAAGAAGACACATTGGGAAATAGCAAAGATAGATAGCAGATTATTATAAATAACAATTCAGTATTTTCACTTTGTGTACAAGAACAATGCATACACAGCATTGTTCTCCATAGACTAATAATTTGCAATTTCATTATTGTTTAAAAAGTTTGAAAATATCTGCAACCTGAAGCTTCAAACAAAGCACATTAAATATACTTTCCTCTCAACTGTTATTATTCAATACAATTTAAAGCAGAGTTGTTGGCTGTTTGAAACAAATAACCAACTTCATGCGAGAGGTTAATAATCTCGAAGACGAGTTATGAACTGAAGTTCGCAAGACTAGATGTCAGTTACACAGTTTACTTCATGCAAGTAAGTGTCACACGTACTGGGTCGTATAATATAGTAGAGGACTATTAGTATGAGAACATGTCTGACTTTTCCACAATTGGTTCAAATTTTCATTTTCGAATTATGAATAGTAACTACAGACTAGGCTTGTTATCTGAATTAATTTTACAGTACCCAGAATCCAAATAAGTAAAATTTTTAAAACGGAGAAAGTCGTTCTTCCGAGAAATATTCTACTAATATATAAAGGTGGAAGTTTGTGCAGATATTAAAATGCGAGATATTTTGATGAATCCGTCGCACGTCGCTTTAATTAAAAAAAACCAAGCTATTTGCATTCATTGAAAAACGCGTCACAGCCACGGTCATAAGCGAAACCTTAATAAAAGTCCTTTTGTGAATTAAAATAAGTGTCTTTCACACACACTGAACCTACGAGTATATAGAGCAAAAATAAATCTCCACAGAAGAACGCTATAATTTACTTATCAAATAGCAAACCAGAGATGTTTATCAACAATTTAATAAGACTTACTACAGTAGGTCTTATTTGTCGATATCGTTTAGTCCTTTGTATACTGACATTAAAAACTCTTTGTTGTTCAAATGGTTAACCATACAGTTTGTTATGCATTTAATAAAACCGTCAGACCTCTTTGGAACTAACCTCGATTGTGAAACAAGATGAGAGCTCTGCATTACGAGTATACAAATCCCACATTCGGAAGATAGAAGTGCAATCTTGTTCAGCTTACGGAGCTTTTGAAACTCAATTTAGCATTATCCTTGGGGAAGTGAATGTAAATATACGTATAAATCAAGCGAAAGGTACACCGTAGCCATACTAATTTTACTTGAATGCTTTTAATGCTCTGAACGGTGTTTGATAATTTGCAAAAGTTATAAATTTTTATCAAATGGGATATCTTGCTTGTTTTTTTTTTGCTTGTTTGTCAAACAAAGATATAATGATATAAATCAGAACTGGAAGCCATACTGTTCTTTCGAAAATTCTCTATCATTCATATGTCCACGGAAAAAAGATATTGCTATGTAATCAGCGTATTTTTACTGTATTGTGCTGTAAGTAAACCATTGACATGATCACCCAAAGATGACCTATTTAGAATCGCTCAATATTATACATTTCAATGGATGTTTGTCGACATATCGGCTGGTAACCGTCGCGGCCTTGGCTTCCTTCCCAGTGCAATAGATCTGTCCTACTGGCTAGGCATTGGCTAGGTGTCTTGTTTACCTTCAGGTGACGCACGAACCACTTTGGAATATAAACGTGTAAACAAACTTGCTAAGTAGATTTGAATAGATAGTCCCAAATCGTTAAAATGCTTAGCAAGTTTTTGTTCTGATTTAAAATCAAATAAAATAGTTGTTTACAACCTATGCAAAATGCTTTATAAAAAGGGGTATCATGAAATTTATATTTATAACAATTTTTACAATCAATTAATTGATATGGAGCAGTTGAGCTACCTGTAGTTTGTTTGCAACAATCTGCAGTTAGCTCAGTTGTTTCAATTGTAAATACTAGCTCTAATTTAGTTAGATAATTGTAATTTTGTTTATTAATTTATAAGTAATTTATTTGTCAGTTCAATTAATACGTCATCAATCATCATATTCACATATTCATCATAAAAACCGCCCAATAATATTGAACGCCTACAGGCCGTAGCACCGTAGTGACGTGTGAAGCATCTGCTACGAGATCCTAGCGACGCTACGGCGTAGCTATGGCCGTAGCACTCCGTAGCAAAGGACATTTACTAGGTGAGGCTGAAAAGGTGAGTAACTTTGGCCGGTGATTTTCAAAAGCTTTCTCGTGAATGGGATTTATATGAGACTGCTTATGTGGGAAATGATATTCAAATTATTTGTTGATATAACATTTTCTACATTAAATAAATAATAATAAATAAATAAATAATGTTTGACAATCCACACATTATTTTCGCCTTCGAGCTATAATCGCGTTTCAGATACTACTGAGCTACTGGTACAGTACCCGCAACCCAGCACATTGGGGATGCTGTTCTGTTGCAGATGATTCTGTAAGTCATCAACGTGTTAATATGCAAACATCTGTGAAGCGCTACAAAAACGAGGCAGTCGAGAGAACTACGTGGAATCTGGTATTGTACTGGACACGCAGAGAATTTCAGCATTTCTGCATGAAGTTACCCACAGACTGCACGAATAAGAAGATTGACATTATCGTGCATATCTGCGGGTCATATTTGATGTTACAGATAATGCCCTGCCCTCCCTTTTGTAAGTCTCTAAGGTCATTCAAGAGACCCAGATGCCCAGATACTTGAACTAAGCATATTTTATCAGTACAGTGCTAGCCAGCGAAACTAATCCGTGGAATATGATTTTGCTCCAGCTTTAAAAACCATCAGCTTGTTTTTACTGGCGTTGTATCTGAGGTCATGATGGGCAGCATAAATACACTCTCACAGATTTTTTATGCGGCCGCCTCAGGATAGTTCTCAATACAATAGCAAAAGAATTTACAAAATCTGTTCTTAATTGACGGATAAATCAATGAAAATACACAAAAAAAACCATACACAGTCGAATATATAACCTCTTTTTTTGAATTGGGTTAATAATGGACACTAAGTAAAGCCGTCGTGTGGTGACGGCATACCTACTATAGAATTTCACCACCCCAACTCTTTCCGTGGGTGTCGTAAGAGGCGACTAAGGGAAACACACCGGGGGGTGGGCAGCAGCGCCCTCTGCAGAACAACCACCGTACTGCGATCCCCAACCCGCATGCCCAGCGTGGGGATTATGGGCAATAACCCCCAAATGATGAATAATGCCATCTATGGCACTCATTTGGGGAGGCCTAGAGGTCCAGCAGTGGACTATTATAGGCTGATAATGATGACTAAGTAAAGTACAAAAGGTAGTTAGCGTCTAACTCAAACGCCAACTGCAAAGACTGAAAGTGTCAAACCCATTAAAACATTGAGTTTAGTTTAATTGGAGATTGTATAATAGCAACGGCCGCCGGGTTCGTTGGGACTTGGCTTATTGAAGAAATACTAAACTAACTTTGTATTTGTTCTACTCGGTTTCAAAGGAGGATCAACTGAAGAGATTTCACTTTGAGATATGCGGGGACATTGTTTGAACTGTGGGAACCGGTTATAATTAAAAAGGTTAATTGGGTTTATTTTTTATTTCCGTAGTAATAAACGATTTGGTAATTGAATGAAAGCTTTACTGTTAGTCTGGTTTTATGAAATTGTATGAAAATTTCCTTTATACACGAAAATGTTCACCAAAAGTTGTGTTTCCGTAAAAATATGGAGGTAGGTATATTTTTAAAATAATTGTTTAGTCCTTTATCTATAGGAGTGTTAATTTGATAAACTCCTGTCAAATACAATGTTTATGAATATTGTAAGTTATCTGATCACTCCAGAAAGTCATATTATATTTTACTAGCGGTCAGCCCCGGCTTCCGTCGGGTACTACACAACACTACACAAATTTTTAAAATTATAATTTTTTATTACATACGTTTGTATTGGTATTGAAGTTTTCCTACGGAACCCTATTTTTTGAAAATATTCTATATCCTACTTTCATAAGAAAAAATATAATTTTCTAATTTTGAATTAATTTTTCAAATCTGTTGCATAGTTTCGGAGCTTTATCAATTCAAACAAACAAACAATCAAATATTTCCTCTTTTACTATTAGTTTAGAAGTAAAGATATAACAACAACAACAACAACAACAGCCTATAATAGTCCACTGCTGGACAAAGGCCTCCCCTGATGAGCGCCATAGATGGCATTGTTCATCATTTGGGGGTTTTTGCCCATAATCCCCACGCTGGGCATGCGGGTTGGGGATCGCAGTTCGGTGTAGTTGTTCTGCAGAAGGCGCTGCTGCCCGCCCCCCGGTGTGTTTCCCTTAGTCGCCTCTTACGACACCCACGGGAAGAGTTGGGGTGGTGAAATTCTATGCCGGCACCACACGGCCAAAAGATATAAGCATGATAGAATATTCCACAAAGTTGACGCTGAGAATTTTGAAATCAACAAAAAACACAATTCACGAACAACAATGGAAGCGTCATAAAACAAGGAATTAATCTCAGTTAACGATCTCACTGGTGAAAAGCGTTAATTTACAAGCGAAATTAACGAATGGTTCATAATTCCTCAATTTCGCTGATGCCGGGAAATTACTTTATTACGCCGTTAATTGTATTTGTTACGTGCAAGTATGTTTGCTAGCTAAGACCAAAGATGGAAGTGAAGAATGGAGGGTAACGATCTCTTACTGTACAGTTCCAGTAGGCCAAGCACGGGGATTGTTCTCTAGGGTAGAATAGACAATAATGGCATCGCATCGCTATACATTGCGTACATTATTGAAGAAGAAGAAATTAATTTCAAATAAGTTACGCATTCGATGACAAAGTGACGTAATTTTTCTCTATTCTACCTTAGACAAGAAAGCCCGTGCTTGCCCTACAGATTAACTTGTTGGGGTTTTATCAGCCTATAATAGTCCACTGCTGGACCTCTAGGCCTAGGGTAGGGGTTTGCGTTTCGATTATTTCATAACTTAGAATTTTATTTAACTACTACTAAGTTTGAGCTTGTATGCAATCAAAGGATTTTACCTAACAAATTACTTTTAAGTAGGCGTTTTTTTTATTTTTCCAGACTTATAAAAAATAAATAATGCCGGACAATATACACAGCATCATCTAGCCCCAAGCTAAGCAGAGCTTGTATTATGAGCACAAGATGACTGATATACAATATACCTACAATAGATTACATAGATATTTTTATGATACATAGGAAAACGACGAGAACACCCAGAACTAATATCTGCAGATCATTCAAACATTTGTCCCGAGGCGGGAATCGAACCCTCCTGGTCCTCCTGGACCCTCTCCCACCGCGCCACGGAGGTCGTCTAACGTAACCGTACTTTTCAACCATAATTAACTTAAATAATAATATAAACATTCACAATCTCTAGGCTATAATTTGTTTATTATCTTTGTTTATTAATTTTAAAGCTACATGTGTTAAAATGATTAAACGCAAATATTTTGAAGCGCCTATTCAATCAAAACTACACCTCGACTCTGTGAATATGGCGAATAATAATTGTGTTCATTTACCTACATCACAAACTGAAATTCAATATTCTCTCACAATTGTAACCATAATGTTGGAGTCTCTAGATAATGACAAGACTGCTAAATTAATACAAGAATTTAACTAAAATATCTTAGGTAAGTTGATACCTAAAAACGCCTAGCAGTTTTCATTTAAACCACAAACGCTTGCTCTTACAATTTTAAAGGCGCTTTGCTATTCAAACTCACATTTTCACCACATCACTAACAATGTGGGACAGAACAAAGAAACAAAGCTTCTCAGGTTGTGTCATTTTATAATATAATATTCAGTTTTAATTTCCCTCAGTCTGTTGTAATGTGATATTATTTTAGGCAAGTTGGCAGTCTATTTACTATTTCTTAAAAGTTTCTAGCTTTTGGCAATATTAGGCCGTCGCGACGGCTGCATAATACATATAATACTGACTCGACGCGTCCTGTCACTGTGACTGACAACAGCCACTTTGAGCAAATAAAAAATGCACAAGCTTTATGTATTTTTAGTAATATCTTATTGTAGTCCCATTTTTAAGAGAATAATTATGTGAAAATGAAGCATAAAATTATGGTATCCCAAAAGAGGCTCTGTAACGAGAGGCACCACCATATCCTTGTATGTTACGTGGCCCCTACTTTCTTTGGCAAGCAAACCTCGTTAAGTAGTGAGTGCTTGCTGTTGTGATTTTGACCTTGTTTGCTGCAAGAGCGCGCTAGGGTTGCGCCGCAATAGGGAAAGATTCCACACACGTGTTAGGGTAAGATTCAACACATGCAAATGTTTGTCTGATCTAAGATCCGGGTTGAGGTGTCTACACATGTTGAGGTATCTACACATAAAATCCGATTTGGTTTAATTTCATTTCAGTAAAGTATTTTCAATAAAGGTTGTGGCAAGAACCTTTATAAATACTATTCTAATACAAATAATAGCAGATCATAGTGAAAATGTACTCAAATCACAAATCATATTGGTATTACGTTAATGTGGGAAATGTATCCATCACCGGAGCCTTACTTTATTTAGAGAGCTCGATTATGATTTTTAAAAAATCCAGCATAAATAAAAGTAGATACCTACTAATCAGAGTTCTTTATGAAACTAGCTGCTGTCGTCAAAGATTCTTCAAAGACCATGCAATCTGTCTTTTGTTTCAATATCTCTAGGTTTTGTTCCACTATCACTTTAGGTACTAACCCTGTCTTATCACTCTTCGGTCGCTGGTCTACAAATTGTGTTACACTAGAAACAACTTACTTGAGTGGTGCGAGATGTTTGACTTCATTGGAAAGTATCTCTTAAATAAGATGTATCTACTTCATTATTATTGTGCATATAAAAAGCACAATATTATGGAAAAGGAGCAAGCCTATAGTTTGTGCAATGTATTAAAAAAAAGCAAAGTCTTATCTTCAGATTTAAACTATCTTCAACTGTGTTCGGGTCGTTTTCAATGTATAAAAAAAATATGTATATATGTATGTAATAATATTGTATATCAGTCATCTAGTACCCATTTCACAAGCTCTGCTTAGCTTGGGGCTAGATGACGCTGTGTGGATTGTCCGGCATTATTTATTTATTTATCTATTAGAAGAGTGAAATTCTAGCAGTGTAAAGAAGATTGGTATATTATATTATCCAACCATGTTAATAAACTCACAATACTATTCGATCAATAAACTGATTAATGTTGTACGATTAAAATATGTTACAGTAAAACATGCTTTGCTACATAGTTAGCTCCAAATTAACGAGTAAAGCCGTTTTTCTTATAACATAACTTCAAAATATATATTTTTACGAGCCAGTAGTGGTCCAACCAAACGAATAACAACCTTTGATTTTCTTCTAATCTTAAATATTCATTGAAATTAAAAACATCTATCTACAGCAAGTTATTCCCTCGTTTATAAGAAAAACAGCTGAGACAACCAGGTAGAGGTACCGGGAAATGATAACTCCAACGATGATAATTCGCAACTGATTTATTAATTGGATTCAGGTTTACAGTGGTACAGTGGGCTGCCGTGTGGTGCCGGCATAGAATTTCACCACCCCAACTCTTCCCGTGGGTGTCGTAAGAGGCGACTTAGGGAAAACACCGGGGGGCGGGCAGCAGCGCCCTCTGCAGAACAACTCCACCAAACTGCGATCCCCAACCCGCATGCCCAGCGTGGGGATTATGGGCAAAACCCCCAAATTATGAACAATGCCATCTATGGCGCTCATCAGGGGAGGCCTATGTCCAGCAGTGGACTATTTATAGGCTGTTGATGATTGATGATTACAGTGGTAAGGTAAGGTTTATTGCGGACAAACACAATCACGTATTACACCTCGGACTTTAGGGAAACTAGATTCTTCTGACTTTACATATTGTTCTGTGCATAACAATAATTTTTAATTCCAAAATTTCAAAGCATTCTTATTACCTTGTGAATCTCGGTACAAAGAAAAACAGCTTTATATATAAATTCCTTTGACCTAATCTACTCATTAAAATAAGGGCGTCGTCTTTTGAAAATTGAGGAAAAACTCGCGCATTTTCTTGTGATAAAGGTCCTGTAGCTATTTACAATTTTGTTAAAGAGAAAATAATGAAAAAAGCTTAATTTGAGTACAAGTGACCCTTCATCAGTCAGGGCACCAAGTAGATAAACAAGATCTGTCAAGTGCGAGTGGAACTCGCGGGCCGATGGTTTCTTAACTTTATCAATAGTATCTACATTCTACCTACGGCTTCGCTCGCGTTGTTTCTATGGAAATGTCTTAAGGTTATTTCTATCCCAAGAGAATTGTTTTTTTCGGGATAAATGTTTTATTCCTCGCCTAAAACTACGTCGATGCAAAATTTTACAGGAACTAAATATCCTCCCTTTGCCATTCACAATATTAGTTTGTCTAGTGGATTTACTATAGGTACCGGTTAGGCTTCACTATTTAATAAATAGCTTAAATAAGAAGGTATCAGAAAAAACATTTCAGATGGATACTCATATTCTAGGAATTAGGATAGTTGCATTATTCAACGGTTTGTTAATATTTCAAAAAGTACAAAACCTACAGGCATATTAAAAACTATTTACAAACTAGTAACTTTACTATTTTATTTCATTTTCCTTTTTAAACCAGTAAAGTCGTAATACATGTTTTATTATTTTAATTATGCATCAGTAAACCCTCATGATCTGTTTAGTTTGGTTTTTGATATGCATACAATTATATTTACTATCCATTTAACATAATATGTAACAAAATCTAAATGTTATCTTTAAATTAAAATTCAATTCAATTCTGTCTTCGAGGTCTTAGTAAATATTTTAGACCATTACACCTACGCAACCATGGCCCCCCTCGCATTAAAGTAGTTCCACTATAGCTAAAATCGCTGTGAAGTGTTTGTAAACAAAACTACCCAAAAAAAAAAGTTATTTGGCTGCCGACGAATTTCAAATATCATTAGCAGGCAATATTTATTGAAGGAACCATCACAAACAAAAATGTAATTCCATGTAAAAAACGCGACGTATGCGCGGTTTGTTTACAAACATTGAACATTAAATTTGGCTAAAGGTAAAGAAATAATTTTACCACATAAGAGTTAACATGTATGGGTAGTATAAAACTTCAAAATATAAAACTTCATAATAGTTAGGTATAAAGTTAATTAATCTCACACCATTTATATCAAAATCTTAGAAAACTTATACAACAACCTAGTTGTAAGTTAAATATGAGTTAATTTCATAAAAACAAAACAAAAGCAATATTTAAGTAACGGTTTGTTTTCTTAGGAATTATACTTTTACAAATTATAAAAAAAAACTACCGAATTAATTTATACCCAAAACACTCCATTCACCTTACATATTCAAGTAGGAACCGGTGATAAATTTTTGCGCGCGTTGTTTATAATTTGTATTCCACAGTTGTGTTAAAAAGTTCTTCTGGATATACCAGTTACATCGATTCTAGGTGTTGAACGTCAGAGACTTTGAATATAAGCATATTTGTGTTCAATAATTAAAATTAAAGTTATTAAATAATAACAATTTAATTTAATGTGTCAAATTCTTATCAGGTTATTCGTATCCGGTTCTGGGGGGCATAATAGCCTCTTTAGAAACCAACTACTTAGATTTGTACATTATAATGATTTTAATTATAAAATAATTGGATTTCATTGAAAACAGGCTCAGATATTAATAAACGAAAGACAAATAATTGCTGAATCTACCAAATCCTTTAACGGAGGACTTTATTAACAAAAAACATAACAATGAAATGACAGATTTAAGTTAGAATAAGTAGGTACTTACAATTTAGCTAACTTTAGCAAACAACCTACAGAATGATATTCTTTTATAGGCCTATCTAAGATTGTATAAGCTGTAAACAAACAGGAGCCACATTACCACCTTCCCTATTTGATTGTTCCGTTATCCGTTAAGTATTTTTTTAGAGGAACAAACATCCATCTATACTTATAAACTAGAGTTCATTGAACTTATGAATTCTCTAATGACCTTTTATTTACTTAGCTTTGTATCTATTGTGATATTTATGACAATTTATCGATTATGGACCCATATCGACCGTGATACAAGCAAGATTACAATAATGTACTAAAAATTGAAAAATATCTTAGTTCATACAGCATCATCTAGCCCTTAGCTAAGCAGAGCTTGTGTTATGTTATGATACTGATATTCTTAATAAAAATACATTACATAAATACATTATATTACATAGAAAACTCCCAGAACTATATCTACAGATCCTACAAATATTTTCCGAAGCGGGAATCGAACCGAAAACCTCCTGCGTCGACAGCGCACTTTCCCCCTTGCCAGAGGTGGTTTGTAAGTATACTTACTTAAGTATAAGTGAGTCAGCGTTTCTATAGAACGTAGAAATAAGACTCTGCGAATGTATTTTTGTTACATTTTACTTACTTTCATTACATAAGATATAAACGGACAAGAATGTGGCTCTTTAAGTAAAAGGTTTCAAAGAGTTTACAAGTTAATTAAAATACTTCTTTTGCAACACAACAGCGTAAATGTACTCTTTTACGATAAAAGCACTTTAATGAGTTTTTATTAAAAATCTTTGGTGGAATTTACTTTAATTATTTTACAAACTAACTTCATCAAATATCAGTATTGGTGTCAATTAAGATAAATTGAGAAACACTAAATGGATCTAATTTAAATCACTAAATAAATTACCATCCATTTCATAACGACCCAAAAGTAAATGGATGGCATTACTCAAACGTGGTATCAAATTGGTTTATTACATATTATACTCTCATTTGGTATTTGGTAATTCGAGTAACAATCATATTACATCAGTTCTTCATGCTTTACATTACAATATCGATTTTTTATGACAATCGTTTTGTTTATGAAGAAGTTAAACATGAAACATGCTAGTGACTTGGCCCGGCTTTACAAACATTTTATCGAGATAAAAATAAGATTATATAATTTTTATGAGTACTATTTTTAACACTTTTCATGGTTTTTTTCTAGAATGACTTTCGTTACACGCAACGTATTAATAAATACGGTCATCATTTCGTCACGCTAAAAATCAAAATTTTCCTATGTCCTTATATTTTTCGAGCCAACAATTCCACATCTTTATGTATCAAAAGTAGCTGTGTTTATGAATTATTTATTATTTATATTTATTTATTTATTGTTTAGTATTTTCTTAGAAATACACACTCAGGGTGATTCTAGGAAAATACTAGAAGAAAATGGGCTTACGATGAGGCTGTTCCAGAGTTTCTATTTTTTGCGGCCTCGTCGTGTGTTCGTGACTTATTTATTAAATTCCATATTCTAAAGAAATATAGGTATTATGCTCTTCGTGTTTCTTCACCATTGCTTCATTCATGTTGACTGTTGATGTAGATGGCACTTAACTCCGGTAACCTAGCTTTATGATGTCTACAATACTCATACAGCTAGATAACCAAAGATAATTAACCAATCTACCTTGTCTTCTTTATTCTTTGTTCTGTGTGTTGCGTAGTCTGCTTGTGTTTTCTTATCGTGCGTAGCTTACACCATTTTCTTTTCTTCTCTAAAACTGCTTGTTTTTCTTCTCGAACCTTCTTGTGATGTAAAGATGAAATGCCCACCGGTTAGCCTGGAAAGTGACAATAATTTCAATTAGAAACGAATATCAACAAAAAAATCGCATTTACTAAATTCACAAGAACCTTTCAATAAAGCACTTCAAGTGACTACACAGTAACAAAATATAACAAAAACTGCCAAAAACATTAGATTTTTTGCGACATTGACAAGCAAAAAACAAAACGTCATCTTTGAAAAAAGAACTCAACAAAAAGGTCAGAGAAAAAAGGTTTGACGGCGAGCCCACCGCGGTCGTAGGCGCAAATGACTTGTGCAAAGATATTCGTTAGACAGCGACTTCGTAGAACTGTTTATTTAGGTAAATATACCTATTACTATGTGAAATACAATCACCAGTGTAAACTGAACTGGCGTGTGCTTCTAGAGGTGAGGGAAGATAGATCTAATGCTTACTGGCCGGCACCATGTGACCATGACAACAAGTAAAGGAAACAGCGGCCTAGAAACCGTTGCCTCTCATTGTTGAATTTTCCTTCCATTACGCCACTTTTCCTTGGATCGAACAAGATACACATTAGGTTTCAACTACCTACCTATCATATACATCATACATATGAATATCATTTACGAAATATTACAGCATTATTAGCGCCGACCACGCATAGTTCACAAAATCTTGAAACCAAAGTCGCGAGTTTATTTCCGACAAGGCAACAACCATAGGAGAACTTGTCTGCGTTTTTATTTGTTTGGGTTCTACAAGAAATAGCTATTGACAAAATTATTCTAATTTGAACGTATTTTGGCACGTTTTTGATACCATCATGTCACCTAGCAGCATTGTTAACCGTCACGTTCATACATGATTCTCAGATAGTACGCAACTTCTGCATAGTTATTAGTTGATTCGGAATCTATATCTATACTAATATTATAAAGAGGAAAGATTTGATTGTTTGTTTGTTTGTATGTTTGTTTGTTTGTTTGTTTGTTTGAATTGAATAGGCTCCGAAACTACTGGACCGATTTGAAAAATTCTTTCACCATTAGAATCCTAAATTTTCCGTGATGAACATAGGCTATATAATATTTTCAAAAAAGTTAGAGATCCGCATGACAAATTCAATAATTGAACCGTGCGCTGTATATTCAACCTCTTTTTCTATTATGGCGCGTCAGAATAGAAAAGGAGGTTGAATAGGTGCTTGCTTTTTCTCTACGGCCAGTGTCAGTTATGGAGTGTCAAGTCAATGTCAAAAACCCCAATGCTGTTAAAAAAAGTAAGGGATCCGTATGAAAACTTTGAAACCCATCGTTTTAGTGTGTATAATTTCTAAAATTTTTGTTTAATACCCGTGCGAAGCCGGGGCGGACCGCTAGTATAGTATAACTATAACCCACAGGTATTTGTAAAATACCAATAAGATAAGTTATTCAGTAACGGGCGGACGTATCGCCGGCCTTCACTCGTGTCTCGCTTATTAAATACCAATCGTTCGAAACGCTTTGCGTGCGACTGTACTTTGTATTCGACACAGCAGGTGAATACGTGTTTTTGTCGTTCCTGTGGAATCGAATGTGAGAACGCCGAGGCTGATTCACCACTTATAAAATACGTTGACTTCACCTATTTAATTTGAACATTTTCATATAATAAAGCAAAGATCAAAATCGTCTAAGAAAGGTCCGTCATAATCAGATACAAGGCATACAGTGCGGGTAGCGCAGGGCCAGACTTTATGGCTATCTTTGGGGGCCATCTTTCTTTGTTCAGTAGAAAGAGGTATTCAATAAAATGATAAGGTCATATTCCTAATTTTCTTCCCGTTTTCTGAACATTAGAGATACAGATTTAGCTAATTAGATATTTATCTGAAACGACATTAACCTTATTCAAGTCCTTTACCTTTTACGCAATAAAATTTGGCGCAAACAGTAACGATCTTGGCACGATCGACCTCTCTCGCAACGTGACCGGTCTGAATCTAGATAAAACCAAAACCTGGCCTTAGTTCTGGTTTTCCTGCTGAACACACTTCAAGGTTATCTTGTGAACGTATACTGGGGTTTTAGTCTGCTATAACAAATATAATATACCTATAGCAGAACAAGAACTGTGTCGACACGCCCACGAAAGAGAAATGCCGGCCTGCCATATCTACGATCTAGGTTTATAAAACCTTTCAACGAGTAATATTGGAATATTTTCCTTACTAGCCACGTTCATTTAGATCAAATTACTACAATGCATGTATAAAACCCAAGACACACGAATTAAAGACTAGATAGTTAATTTTATGCGAGTGACTAGACCGTGCCCATTTGAGGCATACGTAATTGCCGTGGAAACTCCTGTAATGGCTTATTCTAACTGATCAGACGAGTTCTGCCATCCTGGGGCTCTTGGTCTTCGGCCCTCGTGCAACAACATCACGATTTTACCAATTTGAAACGGGTTTCCAAGACGTAAAGTACAGTTTCAATTTAAATTGCTCTTCTCTTGAATAAAGCCTTGTAGCCAGTAACTGACAGGGTGAAACGTTTGCCAATTTTCTATAGAGATAGCTTTGGTCGAGCTGATAAGAATTCCTTGGCAATCAGGTGCGACGACTGCCAAATATGTCTACAATCTTTAAGGGTTCTTCAAAAGATAATATACCATGACAATCCTTCAGTACAAAGTATTTAAGTAAGATACTCGTATTTTTTGCCCGGAAGATACTTACGGATTATTATATCATGATTTGTTTATTGGATTGATAATTCGAAGAGTATTAACTCCACATTTCTAGCTTTATAGTGTTGCCCATTTAGACCAGTTTTGTTAAAGGTGACTAATCACAGGTACGATTTATAGAGCCAACTGATCAAACAACGTATTGCACGACCGCCTAACAGTTAGAAAACCAGCAATTTATACCAGACACGTTGTAAGTTATGGCAATACTTAGAAACATTTAAGTTGCCACAACCGGTTGGACACTTTTTGAACTACTTCTGTAATTTGCGGGTTACATTTGCATTCAAATTGCAGTTTTATTACGCGAATCTTAGAACAGGAAATGATTTGTCAAAGTCTCTAATTTTATTAAGACCTGCAGATTATCAACTTACTTTCGACATAAAGCTAATGTGGGGCAAAGAAGAATGGGTAAACATTTCAGAGGAATTTTCAACATTTCCTTAGCTATACGGCTATACAAAGCGTAGGTACAGGTGCTCGATAGCAACTATTGTTAAATCTGTGCCTTCTTAACTCGATTTTCGCTTCATAACACGTGAATGAAAAGCCCTTATACACGAACAATTTCACTTTAAAGCTTTGAGTAAACTCGGGTGCCTTCATGTCTCAAATACCAACATTTTCTGTAAAATTCAACGCATTGTTTGAAGTGAAAATGAACACGCGATGTTTTTTTTATTAGAAAACAGAGTAGCAATGTTAATAAATAAGAATTCTAGACCTTCGTAATACATCTTCGGCCACATCGTCTCTTTCCATTAGTCGAGAACAAAGAAAAATGGTCAAACGTAGGACTATCAATTATTAAAAAAAAAACAAAAGTGTATAGTTATTTCGTTTAAATATACTTGTAAAGAAGCGGACCGAATTTTAAACATGACTAAAGCAAATACTAATTACAATTAGGCAGGTAACTGTTATCAATTGCATAAATGCGAAAGTTTGGATGTTTAGATGGATGGAATTATGTTATTTTTTACGTCAAAACTACTCAACGAATCGAACAAAAATTTGGAATTTATGTAATAGAGGGTAATTTTTATCCCATAAATCAGGGATATTCTTTCCCGTGGGTTAGAAATAACATAAAAACGTTTCCGTAGACACCCGTGTGTCTAGTTTTACATAAATTCCTTTTTTGCACACATCACAATCATGTACTTCTTGATTTATCAAAAGCATTCGAATTTGTATTCCTGTTTGTAACTTCGTAGTAGACGGAGTCGAGTGATTTCCTATAGAATATGAAAGTTGCTAGACAATAACATGATAAATATCCTAAAAAAATTAGTTCTTGGTACTTAGATTTTTCAAATATTATTTAAAAATGGTAAATTTTTGTGTTGTTAATATTAATGAAAGAATCAAGATTGTCAAGAATCAAACAAACATAATGTTATGTTTCAAATGTTAGAGTGACAAAAGGAAAGAATAAGAGGTCAACATTTGTTTTGACTAGAATAAAGTAAAATTGATCTCGAGCACCCAGAAATAAATCGTTCACAGACTCAATGAGCCCATTCATGATTCATCACAATCGGTTCATTCATTACCGGCTTCAATTACATGAATAAGAATAAATTACCAACTACTATTGCAATAAATAATCACTATGCAGCAAAAACCGCATCTTTTGCGCTACGGCGACTATAGGAAACAAGTCAATCTTATGATCTTTGAACTGTAGCGCGATTTGCCACCGTTGGCCGTTGTTATTATATACTACATATAAGTCCTTGCTTTACACGAGTTTTTAAGAAAAATTTACACGTTGGGTTACTGAATTTTTCATACGGATCTCTTACATTTCGATTTTTTTTTATAGCCCATGTTCATCGAGCATAAAAACAAAACAAATCGGTACTTATACATAGCACTTTCTAAGTCTAATCAATTCAAACCATCAACAACCATTCAAACCATTCCCTCATACATTGCTTTTCTCTACGACTGCTTTGGATGGATATGCTTCTGTAGTGTACGTCTCCGTTCGGGTGACCATTGATTTGTTAGTTTTGGGAAAGTCACAAATGTCATTTCATTACTTGTGGTACCGAAAAGTGTCTGGCAGTGGCAAAATAAAAGTTATTTCATTTCAAATAAGGAAAATAAATACCAATGCTTATGCAATTTTGTGACTTCACACTATAATCACGGAAGTTACCGTCAATAACTTCTTCGAAGTAGAATTACTTTATCAATAGACACTATGCTAAGTAGCAATGACACACTGCTAGTTCTAGGAATAACAGCATTACTACACTAGGCCTGTTATACGGTCTAACGGATAAACCAGCACGACTAGGTACATACACATTTGGTATATCGAATAGGACACTAGTATGGAGTAGCCATTCCTTCTCACGGCTAAGTTATTCAGTTTTTGTGTCACATTAGGTACTCGCCAGATATGGGTTGGTACAGGTGTCACACGTACGCCGCTCTTGTACGGCGACAGGTGTACCCTCGGGGCTTATTAATGGACACCTGAATGGATGACGGATGCGAAGAATTAAGACAACATCATCAACTCAAACAAAACTCGGCAAAAAAATAAACGTGGCATTGAAATTTAAGTACAGTCACATATTAGCAGAGAGCAACGAACTCGGAACAATAAACAGACCGAAAAATTAACAGCGAACATCACACATAGCACAAAGAGTGTGCGAAAACTTAGGAACAAAGATTGATCGCACTCATCGACTAAGGAATTAAAAGCAAAATTGTGAGTATTTACCTCCTTGGACAGATGCTCCGTACACAATAAAGCACTTTATCAATAGTTGGGGTGAAAGAGCCGTGTAGCCTCACAGGTGGCTGCACAAGACTGAAGACCGGCGGACAATGAGCTGCCCTGCCGCCCGCGCACCTTGGCGGCCCCGGCGGCAGAGGGGAAACACAAATAACTTTGGGGGACCAAGTGCGGAACAGGTGGAGGGTCGACGGAGTACGTACGCATCACTTACCTGCTCGCCCAAAAGAAAAGATAAAGATACCTGCAATCCGGTTCGGCGCTGGTATTAATTGGTCGGAACCGATGGACGTTACTTTGTAACGTGATCTTTGGGGACAGGTTTCGGTTGTATGTGATTAATTTTGTGACCCAAGAGATATATCTGTTAGAAATGTTTTATCCTTTTGTTTCTGGGTCTACGGTTTTTTACCCCAAAACACTTCGTCCATTAGCGGATTCAGGTTCACCTTTATGGCAGTTGATTTGCATGAAACAGCTTTGGGTATGCTTTCATCGGATCATTTGCGTAATGGGAGCTACGTTCTCATGCTCGAGCAATCGTACCACCTACTCGTCAATTAGTCCTACTTACAGCGTTCACGAATCATTAAACCAGGTAAATATAGAAATTGACCATGGACATTACTATTTAAATAAAGCAGGTACTTGAAACTCAAAATCAAAGTCCCACGCTAAGAATCAACATTTTTCGAAGATTTAAAAAGATCGATGCAAAGACAAATCCCTGAGAATAAGTCAAAAGACCTTCTAAGAGGTTAATAATAGTAGTAAAGCTACAGGTTGTAATCTCAACAAAGCCTTTATTTGTTAACTAGTCTGAATTCGCAAAATCGGGTCTTCCTTCCCAAGGTAGACCACAATTATTGCCGCTTTTGTTTCGCGCTATTTACCACAATGGTATGCTTTGCGAATTAGTATCTCAAAGCCACAAAAGGCGGCCCAAAGAGCTTTAACTCCAGGTAGACAAGGATCTTTCTTGGAAGACAGTAAATTTTTATAGCTCGAGTGTTATTGGTTTCGAAAATGCTATATCATTATGTGTTCTCAGTTTTTAAGTAGTTTTTGAGAGGCATCTCGAAATTACATGCTTCTAAGAAAAGAATATGAAGAACAACTGGTTTTTATGACTCTCGAGAGTAGAATAGCTAATTTTAGCCCATAAAATTTTAAATAATAAGTAGGAGAAAACGAGGAATAATATACGTCTTGGTCTGGTGGCAAGCATTTTACTACGTTTTCTTTTATTCAAATATTTTTTTGGTGAAAGAATCATGGTACAACTGTTTGTACTCGGGTTAAATATTAAATTTACACGAGTGCAAACTTTGGTACAGTGATTACAAAATATATTGTAAGGTTAAGTACATAAGTTCATAAATAATTTCTTAAAAACATTAGCAAAGATTGGTGAGGGTTAAGCTACTCAAAATCCGAGCTTTTGTTTATTTGTGTTCACATGTTGTTAGTTTGTAACTATACGTGAAAATCTTTAATTGGCTCTCTGATGTTATTACTGTAACTGATTAAGTTTGTTTAAGCCGTTGATTTTCCAATAAACTAAATAAATAAATAAATAAAAAAAATCACAAGATTCTTCCAACAGACTTTAAACAACTAGGCTTTTTTTATTATTCCTTCTTTTCACATAAAACGTTAGCGGCCATAAAAATAATCACAATGCCGAATGCACATACATAGAACGTGCAAGCAACAGTGCGATCTTACCACAGATATGCACATCCAGAGCTCGTGACGGCAATTCTAATGCGCCCTATTATGTAGGTACTCTACGGACACCATACTTCACGTATAATTAGGACAATTTATGGACAATGTCGCACAGACAGGTTTATAATAAACACGAACAAAAAATCATGTTCGCAATGTTGATCAGAGCTAAAATAAAATGTAGATTCTCTTTTTGGTTTTGCCGGCGCTAAAACAACATCACAATTGTACGATCATTTTGTCAAGTGACATAAGAGCAATTATTTGTCTCAAATGAACATTATTCACGAATCGTTTGGGGAAAAACCAACACGAGTGCAGAAAACCAAACTGTGGTAATTGAATTTGGGCGTTCGACATATAACTAAATGATCGAGAGAGGCGCTGAACGCTCTGCCGCCCTCCCGAGGTGTTCACACGAGAATTTACGGTCACTGACTATGTAAATTGAGAATATACCGACTGATTCTTGACGGGCGCAGATGAAAATACAGTTACTACAGAACAATGAAAAGCTAACGTGCCCGCAAATAAAATGAAAACAAAGACGGCTTAGAGAGCATGCCGACTTAATAGTCTTTCACGAAAGGCGGTTAAAAACGGCAAAAGCATTTTGTATAGAAATGGCATATCATTACGGAAGGATGAAAATGATTCATCGTCTGGCACGATATGCCTACTCGATCACGGAGCCTTAGCTCCGTGATCGAGTAATGTAAATATGGTGTCTTGATCTTAATCAAGACACCATATTTACATTACTCTTTAAAACAGTTACAGAAATCTCTAAATACATCAGTAAAAACATTGGTTCTAATTTGAACTATAGCAACAAAAAATATGACGGAATATCCGAAAACAGCCCACACCGATGGTCACCGCAGGAAATACTTAGATTTTTCCAGGCACATTCTTAGACTGTCGGATTCACACGGTGGTTGTGAATGATACACACATTCACGGTCGCTGGCTATGTAAATAATTCTGGGGCGACGACCGCCGTAGACGAATATTATTAACCACAAACAATAGCTCAGACGCTAAAATTTTCATTTATAAGTTAGGTATTTGCGTGCCTAACAGGTGGAGAAAGAATTTTAAGAGCACGGAAGCCACAACGCATGTTTATTAAAATCACAAATACAAAC
This sequence comes from Eupithecia pulchellata, assembly GCA_963931895.1. Taxonomy (NCBI): domain Eukaryota; kingdom Metazoa; phylum Arthropoda; class Insecta; order Lepidoptera; family Geometridae; genus Eupithecia; species Eupithecia pulchellata. The sequence goes on along the minus strand of OZ007521.1, from coordinate 1,359,879 downwards.
TAATGGGATACGAATAATTTTAAATACTATTTAGATTTTTCTTTCATTCACAATATTTTATTCAGTCGACCAGTGGTAACTTGCTTTCCTTCTACTATACACAACACAATATCATACATACTATACGATATGTTAAACAGCTAATTTGAATAATTAATAATAAATTTCCCGCTAAGAGAGCCATATCGAGATCCGTCGACTGTTGATAATGATAATTATGGAGAATTACAAAATGTAATGAAATTATCTAGCGCCAAAGAACATTGTTGCTAGGAAAAAAATGTGCGGCTACCAGAACGATTTAAAATGTGATATATACGGCTCTGTGTGAGGTTATTTTATATTCCACTTTCTGTCTTCCGCTGTTGTTTTTGTAATTTAATTTTCATTAGATGAACACTGCTAATGGATATTTTATTAATTATATTCGGTATTTTGATGATTCGAGCCCTTATTAAGCAGCAACTTATTTCTCTGTGTTCAAGTTATTTGCCGCCAATTGAAGTTCAAGACGCGGAATTCGGCAATCATAAATTTTTTTTCGCTCAACATCCATACCTATTATTCAAGTGAGAAATCTTCAAATCAACACAACCTTACATCATATAAGGGACAATACATAAAGTCTGCCAAAATGCATGAAGTTTTCAGTATTACGACATTTACCACTCAAAATAAATAAATTAAACCCATTTATAAAACCCCTTCCACGCGTTGGCCAATCGATGGCTGATTCGAGCTTGCAATTACAACAATTAGTAACAGATCTGTCCCAGATTCGGGCCATTACTGGTCATACGTGGAAACTTGCGACATGGGTAAAGCTGGTTTTACACAAAGACAACTAGTACAGCGTACAACCAATCATGGACTGACATTTAGAGACATTCAATCTTCAACAGTAGGTCGAGAGAATTTATAGTAGGCGGTGATATAGCAGTACCTACCTATATCAACTTACTCATTAACACAAAAAATCTTTATGTCATTTGAGAAATTATCTAGATGTCTCAGGAAATTTATTTTAATGAAAAGTAGGTTTTCAACAGAAAGAGATCGTCCGTCACTGTCATAATATGCATACTGTGATAATAATGTGTTACGGAAACATTTGTGCACGAGTCTGGGTAGCACTTGCCTGGTTTAAATCTAGGTTTTATTACAAAATTTAGACCCGATCTACATAAATTTTATTCCACATTTTCCGCAAATTACTAGCTTGTTCTAGGCGTGTGCAATCACCCTAATGCAATATGCATAAGCAAGCCGAGTTTATGTCGACATGCTAGATTGTGTGAACTCATCAGTTTTGCATTAAGAGTATGACGTTGAGATTGCCCCTAGCAAACCTATGCTAAACTATGTTATGTTTAACAAGTATGGATAACTGGATATCAAGATTCATTAGATTTCCTTTAAGTTTTAGTTGTGTTCTTAGTAAAAAATTCTAATCATAGTTTTAAATTCTGGAATCTAGTTATTTATAATTTGTAAAAAATAACCAATATCTCTCATAAACTTTGTAAAAATAAAAGAAATGGTTATTTTTTTAAAATAAAACATAACTGATTCAAAATCTACCCGAAACGCCTTACACTCCAAATATTAAAATGTTATCAAGATTCGAAAGCTAATTTATGAGGAATATTTAGTTCACGAAAAATTTATGATCAAATTTCTTGACTTTAATGTCTCACTTTGCATGTTTACCTTAAATATCATGGATCGACCACATTTATTAACTTTATTCAAGACGAGACCATACATTATGCACACACGGGCATAAGAAAGACTTCAACGCGTTTGAGATCTTTTCTGATCCCTTTTCTAATGAGCTGAACATAGCTGACCCTTCGTCTAGCGATAGCTTTATAATTGTAACATTTTTCTCCCGACTTTATTCAAATTTCAAATTCCATTAAAACGTTTATAAGCTGTGTTACATTTTGTTTACTACTCGCGTAGCGCTCGCTACGATTTCGTAGCAAAGCTACGACAACATTTTTGCCTATTTAAATGTGCATTTAATTGCCAAAATAGCAACGTTGTGATGTGACAAACTCAATCTAAACGAAGAAGATATATTTCTATGATACTGAGGAAAACAATTTTTCGAAGGTAGATGAAAATAATACTTTATCGAAAACATGATAAAACTCCTTGAATAGAAACTTTTCGGACCGCCGGATCTTAAGTGAAATCGAATGAAAACTTCTTGGTCCAAATTACGAGTAAAACTCTTCGAATTTTGAGAAGGTACCTATCTAATATTCACCTTGAAAGACTACATGTCGTGGTCGCGTGACGTGCGGTCAAGGCTTACGTGGGCGAGCCAACGAACCCGGATGCTGCCACTAAATACCACATGTCTTATTCTTAAACCAACCTCTTTGAAAGGAAACTAAACTATTATTAAGACCTTAAATTCTCAAAACTAACTTCAAATAGGTCTAGGAAATCTTTTGATTTAAGAATATCCACGAATACCCTTTTGTGGATCTCTTTGTTTCGGTCTTGGAGGTTATGTCTTTGAATGCAGCAAAAAAGACAAAGGTTTTTTAAATACTAAGCACTATTTAATTTTAAAATTAAAGTGCAAGTTCCCTCTATTGAATTTTGGAGATAATGATTTAGGCCCCATAGTAAGCAGGCGAGCGAGCTCTGCTGAAAAATTTAACGGAAAATAATAATATTTAAGCGAATCTTTGCTCTGTACATCTTGGAACGTGGTTAAAGTTTAGAAAGTTAAGGACATTATTCGAAACCGAAAATTTCAATCTACCCGCTACAAAAACGATCACGAACCTCAACAACGTCGACTTCTATCTAACCGGTCGTAACAAAAAGCACACAATTTTAAAAATTATCGATTAAAAAAGTCTAAACTCACCAGTGTATCCCGCATCCTGGTCCGACGATGCAACAAACCGCACAATCATGCGTCAGTATTTTGAGGGTTGTAGGAAGGCGAGAGGAGATCGCGGGAGGAAAGACCGAGGTGAACAATCATGCCGCGCGTGCGCCGCGCCACTGCACGGCGGGACGCGACTGGCCCGCGCCGCGGCGCCCCGCCCCGCGGCCCCCGCTGCCCTACCCCGCGCCGGCTCGCCATTGGTCGCGGCACAGCCTGCTGACGTCACCCAGACGATGACCCGCCATGCCATCTCCGAACCAAACGAATTCGAAATGATAATGATAGGATTAGGAAGAAAGGATTCTGTGTTGCTTTTTCTTTAAGCTTTTCGTTCACTACTACACTATTCGAAGGTAAATTAAACAAAAATCTTTAAAGAGATTGGAGTACGGTATCATAAAATTGTCGAAGTACGCAAGTGCGCAATAATGTACTGCGTTTATTCGTTTCACAACCGCCTAGACCGGTTATGTCTGTCTGGCTGGAGCCTTTTTCCACGCGCCATTGGTACTTACGGATAAACCACTTATAAGTTAGTCAATTATGAACCATTTCGAAATCATTAACGTAGTTGAGAAGAATTGGTTAGTTCAACATAAAATTCGTAGACCATCTACGAGCAGCGTCTACGAGCACAAAATATAGGGAGTTAAAACGAGCACTTGCGCTTACGATTGCAATACAAATCTAAACCTAAAATTCAGGAGCACGCTAGTTAGGACCGCTGCTCGCAGACGAACTTATCCGAATCATCAAAATCTAAATACGAAATGACGCGGATTCTAGCCTCCGTATCAGCGATCACTTTGCCGCGTTTTTGCGCCGCGAAACAAACATGGCCGAATTTCCGTAATGGCGGACGCACAATGGCGGCTTTCTTCGAACGTTGGGACCGGTTTCGGTGTTCAATTTTTGCACGATTCGAATGAGGTTTATGCACCAATTTTCAAAAATAACGTCCAGCCTCTTCAGACGGTCCCACGGCACTGAAATAACCGGTTTCCTAAACTAAACAGCAGTAATATGATTAGTACCGGCAAGTTCACGCCGGTTGGCACCTTCACTCAAGGCTGGCGGAATTTTACGTTTGCGTTTACTATTTCTCTGTGGCTATGAAATTACTTGCATACCTGCCATTCACCGCAGACGTCAAGCCGGTAATGTATTCTGCACACTTGAGGTTACATTTACGATGTTTTAAGATAAACCAGTTGTTACAGTTTTTATCTGAAAATAGACGAGGTCCCTTAGAAAAAAATAAGAATTTGTCGGTCGGTCGGCAAGGGACAGCGTCTGTAGAAGAACCTGCTTCGTTAGTTGTATAAGTTTTTATGGGAATCAATAAATGGAATGAGTGCCAGACATGGCAACAAGACCTAATCTGTGACCAGACGAACCAACTAGGAAGGAGGTGAGTAGCTTTACGAATAGGACAACGTTAGGCAATGTTGTGTCTAGACGACACGTATATTTGGGATCTATAAAGTAGGTATATATGACTACAGACACTCGTTTAAAATAAAGAAAGATGGCGAGATGTCGTGAGGCGAATAAACAACCCTTCAACTAGAATGAACATCATGATCACGTTCGCTCTGACAAGAGTGTTACCATTACAAAGAATAGCTCACGGTTTCCTTTTAGAACGTTGAACGGGGCTGCTATCTCACTAGCATTATAGATTCAATTATAAATAAATAATGCCAGACAATCCACACAGCATCATCTAGCCCCACAATTCAATTAAAAACCGCAAATTGGTCTATATTTTACCTCAGTACCAATCAGGTTTGCTAAAAATGGTATTACCTACTACTAATTTCAAAATCTGTTAACACAGGAAATGCCACTTTAGTGCTTATAATGACAACAAGCCATAAACTGTCATCTGTGAGAAAATGGCCGCATTATATGTAGATGTAGGTACTTATCATAAAAACTATTTACTACTTGGTAATAGGGAGACATGTATCACGTTCATGAAGTACATGAACCGGGCCACCTACTAGAACGCGAATTATTTGAAATTCATCCCTGAGGGCTTTTCAATACGAC
>OZ007521.1:1235525-1354710 GCA_963931895.1 Eupithecia pulchellata | reverse complement strand
CCCGCCATGCCATCTCCGAACCAAACGAATTCGAAATGATAATGATAGGATTAGGGAGAAAGGATTCTGTGTTGCTTTTCGTTCACTACTACACTATTCGAAGGTAAATTAAACAAAAATCTTTAAAGAGATTGGAGTACGATATCATAAAATTGTCGAAGTACGCAAGTGCGCAATAATGTACTGCGTTTATTCGTTTCACAACCGCCTCGACCGGTTATGTCTGTCTGGCTGGAGCCTTTTTCCACGCGCCATTGGTACTTACGGATAAACCACTTACCTATAAGTTAGTCAATTATGAACCATTTCGAAATCATTAACGTAGTTGAGAAGAATTGGTTAGTTCAACATAAAATTCGTAGACCATCTACGAGCAGCGTCTACGAGCACAAAATATAGGGAGTTAAAACGAGCACTTGCGCTTACGATTGCAATACAAATCTAAACCTAAAATTCAGGAGCACGCTAGGTAGGACCGCTGCTCGCAGACGAACTTATCCGAATCATCAAAATCTAAATACGAAATGACGCGGATTCTAGCCTCCGTATCAGCGATCACTTTGCCGCGTTTGCGCCGCGAAACCAACATGGCCGAATTTCCGTAATGGCGGACGCACAATGGCGGCTTTCTTCGAACGTTGGGACCGGTTTCGGTGTTCAATTTTTGCACGATTCGAATGAGGTTTATGCACCAATTTTCAAAAATAACGTCCAGCCTCTTCAGACGGTCCCACGGCACTGAAATAACCGGTTTCCTAAACTAAACAGCAGTAATATGATTAGTACCGGCAAGTTCACGCCGGTTGGCACCTTCACTCAAGGCTGGCGGAATTTTACGTTTGCGTTTACTATTTCTCTGTGGCTATGAAATTACTTGCATACCTGCCATTCACCGCAGACGTCAAGCCGGTAATGTATTCTGCACACTTGACATTCACGATGTTTTAAGATAAACCAGTTGTTACAGTTTTTATCTGAAAATAGACGAGGTCCCTTAGAAAAAAATAAGAATTTGTCGGTCGGTCGGCAAGGGACAGCGTCTGTAGAAGAACCTGCTTCGTTAGTTGTATAAGTTTTTATGGGAATCAATAAATGGAATGAGTGCCAGACATGGCAACAAGACCTAATCTGTGACCAGACGAACCAACTAGGAAGGAGGTGAGTAGCTTTACGAATAGGACAACGTTAGGCAATGTTGTGTCTAGACGACACATATATTTGGGATCTATAAAGTATATATGACTACAGACACTCGTTTAAAATAAAGAAAGATGGCGAGATGTCGTGAGGCGAATAAACAACCCTTCAACTAGAATGAACATCATGATCACTTTCGCTCTGACAAGAGTGTTACCATTACAAAGAATAGCTTACGGTTTCCTCATAGAACGTTGAACGGGGCTGCTATCTCACTAGTTAATCAAGCTCATTAAAGATTCAATTATAAATAAATAATGCCAGACAATCCACACAGCATCATCTAGCCCCACAATTCAATGAAAACCGCAAATTAGTCTAAAGTTTACCTCAGTACCAATCAGGTTTCCTAAAAATGGTATTACTTACTACTAATTTCAAAATCTGTGAACACAGATAATGCCACTTTAGTGCTTATAATGACTACAAGCCATAAACTGTAATCTGTGAGAAAATGGCCGCATTATATGTAGATGTAGGTACTTACCATAAAAACTATTTACTACTTGGTAATAGGGAGACATGTATCACGTTCATGAAGTACATGAACCGGGCCCCCTACTAGAACGCGAATTATTTGAAATTCATCCCTGAGGGCTTTTCAATACGACCTTTAAAAAAAGTTGTTGACATAGACTAAGATAGATGGCGCTGTATGAAACTCTGTCTCCAAAATCTGCCGAAGAAAGAAAATTATTTCGTTGAGTATTTTATGACACTTGACATTTTACATGTCGTATCATATTTTGTCCTCCAATTACATTTTCTTCTCTGTTAATTTATTGATGTCAATAACATGAAAGTATGAATAAGTACGGAAGGAGTCTCATAAAAAATAAAAAGAAGCACTCGGTACTCTGACATACTGTCTATGATTCAAATAGTATGTCAGTCGCCGCCATAACGCCCAAAGACACGAACTAATAAACATCATATAAACAAATCAAAACAAAATGAAAAACGCCGTCTTGTGTGGTCAGATGTTGCCAAAATCACAATGCATTTGTCAATAAAAAACACCGGATCACATTTCGTAGATAAATTTCTTATTTCACCAACTTATTTTTTCGATTTGACGCGAAATTATTATCAACCTAAAAATCAAACTATAAGCACAAAATTTAGCCAGTGCTGCCAACATGTATACATGTAAATTTTCCAGTAAGTGTGGGAGGATATTAAAAATGTTTTAATTCTCATATTTTATTGACTTTAAATTATGAATCAGGTAAATAGGCATTTCATCATCCTGGTAATATAAAATAATATGTGTGTTAAGTATTCGAAATATAATTACCTAGGATATTGAATTTCAGATTGTAATATATATAAAATAGCTTAGCTTTAGGGATACGAATTTCGAAATACCTAATGTTTGTTTTTTATTTGAGCTAACCTCCAAAATAGCTGAACCCATTTGGATAATACTTTTACTGACGATCATGCCGTGGGGCATAACTAATAGTCAATATTTTTTCAGATTTTAGGTGATGAAAATTGGAAGTTAAATTGAATTCGCATAATCAGAGAATCTCATAATTAAAATAATTTGAATACCACTAAATATAGTGTAGCATGCAGTGTGCATTAAGATCATGTAAAAGCATTCGGGCATTATAATAATGTAGGTATACATAATTTTTATTTATTATGTATCAATAAACAATGAATATGAGAATAATGTATATTTTTTTCATTATTAGGAACGTTTCATTGATCTTCCCAGTAACAATCATAAGATATGGCTGCTAATGTACATTTAAATAATTATAATTTTTATTTGATTTTTTTATATTATATTCGTTAGGCATTTCCATATGAACAACGTATGCGAAGCCGCAGGCAGAAAATGTTGTCAGCCAGTTAATAGGCACAAAGAATAATTTATTCAAACTAAAATTAGACATGGAACGGAGACTTTGGATGTGTTTATGTTTGTTACTTCTGCATACACACTCAGAGGCCTGAACAGATTTTGTTGAAATTTCTTCGATTAGCAAATAGGGGTTACTATTTAATCCCGGGAACAATCAAATTCACTGCAGTTAGCACCATAAATATTAATAATTAATATTTTAAATAGAATTTGTTGAATTATTATTTTCATTAACATAATCCAGATTTTACTGTCACTTTCGTGCGATATTTATTGTATTAATTAATTTAATTTAGTTAGTGTAAGTGGTTGTATGACCGTTCTAATTAAATAAATAAAAATAAAGCGCTGGCGTAAATTGAAAATTATAAAAATAGGACTAATAAACACGATTACCGTGGCTAAAGCAGTACCTAAAATGATTCATTATAATTTACATATTCATATGTAAACAATTATAAGGAAGTATAATAATAAAACTTATGGGTAATTTTTTCTTCTGTTGGCAACTCTCTATACACTGACACTCAATGTCATTCCGCCATTGTTAGGATTCAAGTTTGATTTGATAGGATTACGTCTGAACTTTTTGGTAAGTCTATGGTCAATAAGATAAAATTGTAAATAGGTATTGTTTTATCTAGTTACGTAGTCAAATTAGTAGCAATATAATTCAATTCTTATTTTTTTCATTTTCTATTTCAAAGCTATTATTTGCGTGGTAAAATCTTATTGGTGTTTTTTAAAAATTATACCGCTCATATTATTATTGTAAATTGCCTCCTTAACATGACTAAGACATTTCCATGGATACTGGCAGAAAAGTGTCAAATCGGACACATATTGCCATATCGAAGAAGTCAATTGACATTGACATTTTTGCAGCGCCACCTAGTATCAAAATAAAAAGCGTGATTGTTTTTTTTATTGCATTGAAAACCCCTCCCTGTCAACGCTATCCTAGAGTACAATCCCCGTGATGTCCCCTAGGCTGAGGTTAGGGTTAAGAAAAAGAAAAATGGAGACACGGATATTCATTATTTAGTATATTCTGTTTTTTGCTAGCTTTTCTTAATATATTATCCATGGCAAAAACAGTAAAAAAATTGTCGCCCGTGGAGTGGATGTGGATCGACAATCGAGGGCACAACGCATCCGCATCTTGCCTCGTAACCGTGTTTTTAATACACGATATAAATACGTCGTACTTTCGCAGAAAATCCAGGTCCAGAGATATAGCTACCATGTTTTACAGAGTGATCTATGAACATGGGCACTGTGCAGTTTAGGGAAAATATTTTTAGGTTACCTATGTGTCATCATCATCAACAGCCTATGATAGTCCACTGCTGGACATATGCCTCCCCTAATGAGCGCCATAGAATGCATTACTCATCATTTGGGGGTTATTGCCCATAATCCCCACGCTGGGCATGCGGGTTGGGAATTGTTTAATTGTTCGTTATGTCATACCTATGTATGACATAACGAAATACATCTACATATGTATGTACGAGTATTGTACCTTGTTCAGTTATGTGAATATTGGTACCACTATCGCGTTAAATGGTAAGACAGATTATTGAAAAAAGTGCTAATGTTAAAACTATCTATGCAATGATTCCGAAACCTTAACGTGAATGCATAAATCATAATTCTTGCGAATAACAAAAGGGCGAAATATCAGGTAATATCCCATTGTCCGTAGACACCCTGTACGTAATCTTCAAAAGTATATTTATGCCCCGTGGTGTCCAGATAAAAGCGAAGAATGCAGCGCCACAGCCTCTGAACATACACTCGATTCTTTTACTCTTTTTATTGTTTACACTTTTTTATTTGAAAAAGTGCGATCATTCTTCTTTGAGGTTGTATTTTATAAAGGAGACAGAATTTGAACGCGGATACTTGCTCAGTCATCGGATTAAGCAAATTAAATTGCGAGTTTTTATATGTACATACGAGTATGTAAGTAAATATCTATTTATTTTCTAGAAAATATTGATTTACCAACTTAAAAATATTGCGTCTGTATACACAACAAGTACCTAAATGTTTGTTTTTTCATCAGCACACTAGCCCACAGCTGGACGTTCTCCCCCAAAAAAGGAGGTATTGAAGGCGGATTGGTGATCGCAGTGGAGATGTCAAAAGACGATATTCTGGCTGAGTTAGAGGGGTCTATTCTAACGCCCGCCACGGCCAGCAACATAGCAAAAGTAAAATATAAAGACAGAGACAAACTTGCAAGAGAAAAGCTTTGGTTTGCTTGTTCGAATACCTTTTGTATTTGCCCTGTATGCCTAACGAGTTGTTTGTATTGATTCAACATTCACCCTGTTTGTTTCGGCGGCTTTGTGCAGACTTAGAGATGTACGACACGTATGAATTTATATTTTTTTTAATTTTGTTATTTATCTTTTGTGCAATACATTGACCTTACATATTAGAGACTTGACCTCTGCACGGTATAAGTGGCACGCGGGCAAGGTATCAGGCAGGACACGTTGTGTTAGGATGCTTGTCTTACGAAGTGACGCTGTTTTTATATCACGGTTACAGAATCAGCTGGTCTATAATTAAATAAAGTTATTTATTTCGTCAGTTTTTCTTTTGATTTTCTATTCATAATCAAAATGGTGGAGCCAATACGCGATCCGATGTTTTTCTAACAAACTTATACCGAGATGGACATGGACCTATGTAGTAGACGGATTTTACTTCATGATTCTTTGTTGATTTTCTGAGTTGAGCAAGTTTCGTTGAGCCATGGGAAAAATAATAATTTTGATCGGGAAGGGTTCGATTGGTCCATTTGCTCAACTGAGTTCTGATTTTCCCGGCCAAAAAGGAACTCGCCGGCGAAAATAGTATGAGAAATTTATCTGCAGTAAAAGTACACCTAAAATTTCCTTGTCGCAATTTTACGTATAAAATCTACAAAGTTCCATCCCAATCTGATCACGTGCGGATTTTAATCAATTTTGCTAATCCCTTATTCGTTCAGTTTCTCGTTATAACGATTATTTTTACCCAGCGTGAAGCCTTGATTACAAACGAATGGCGAGACAGTCTTTTCATAGCCAGTATAGCCACTCTGCCGAGAGCACTAGACATGGTAGTTACGTCCTCAGAACAGGGAAATGGTTGTTGTATTGCTCCATCCAGATTGACGCTGACATGCAGTCAAGCGTCTATTCAATTACATCTAGCCACGGCCGCACTGTAGAATGGTAAGCGGCTAGGTTGGCTGGTTGTCCCGATGAAACTTGCTATAGCCGCGATGTTACTCGGCGCGTAGCATAGCTCAATACCCAAAATAAAAGACAATACAAACATATTCCGCTCGACGACGAGCTAAGATGCGGATGCGCAATTACGGTGTGAACCAGCAATATTTTTCAAAAATGTGTTTTCGTATTTACCATCTATCATTCGGCTAACATCGTGCAGTGCGGCCGTGGTCGAGTTTGTCCGACGCAACGTTAAATCACGTCGGTGTTAATTAAACTGAAATATCTTACACGACGGCGCCATCGTCTTCGGGACTTTACACTTTATTGGTATACTACCAACCAATACTACATAGCGTAAAGTCCGTGTTGACGCCCCAGTGCCCACTACACACGTTGGTAGGCACGTAGTGTTTTTGCCAGTAGCAAATAATAACACTACTGATAATTGCAATCAAGTATTGATAAGCTAAATTTACATAATCATCCGATTGCCACTTTTATGTAATTTTAGCGATGGCTACGGAAGAAAAGCTAAATATTATTACTTCCCTATGAACTTGATTGTGATTTTTACAAGAAAGTTTTCGCTACTAATGCGACAATCTGTATATTACCATACCCACGTAGTATTCAAGTGTTCACACAAGAAACCTATAAACAGGTGCTGTATGAAAATCATATTTATTAATAGTGTCGGACGTCATGAGGAAAATGATCCTCTAGCAAATACCGCAAAAGACCGTAAGTACCCTGAATGCCATGTGCGAGCTAAAGACAGTAGGTATACCATGTGCGAGCTAACTGAGCTATGTACATATGTACCTATGTGCGGACTTTTGTACTCTATTGTCTATAGTATGAGCAATTATGTACCAATCGGTATTTTATGGTAGATAGAGAGTAGCCTTCTTTGAGTTTAAATTAATTATTAACTCACTAAGCCAGCCTCAGCGCGCGGCGGTGCGGCGGTTTGCGAAACTGATATTTTGTTGTTGAAATTGTTGCTAGGTGTAAGGTGTTCTCATAGGGGGATTGGTGAAATGCCTTTCTCACATTATAATTAGGGAAGACGACGAACTCACCCCATCTTTCTCACGTAAAAGAAGTTTAAACAGGTTTTTTCTGAGCAAGAATTGTTGGTAATATCTTAGGTAGGTAGTTAGGTAAGCCTGGCTTCTAAGCGATAAGGCCGCACATTGTATTTATGTCTTGAGTTAGTAACGTGTCTTTTAAGTAACTTTTTCTGAGTACAATTATTTTCTCGTTTAAATAAATAAATAATAAAATAAAACAGTTTGTTTGTTTTCTAGTTTCGTTTTAAATACTGCCAACTTCCTTATAACATTGTTTAGAGGTACTGATAGAAGCGTAAAGTCAGGTCAATGACGACCTCTATGGCGCGGTGGGTGAAGGTCTGCCTGCGACGCAGGAGGTTGTGGGTTTGATTCCCGCCTCGGGATAAATATTTGTACGTTCTGCAGATATGTTCTGTGTTCTCTGGTCGTTTTTTTATATATAATAAAAAATATATATCTATTTAATTATATTGTATTATGTTTATCAGTCATCTAGTACCCATAACACAAGCTCTGCTAGCTTGGGGCTCGGTGATGTAGTGTGGATTGTCCAACATTATTTATTTATTTAGATTTTATTATAGCTGAGATTTATCTCAGCTATAATAAAATATCTGCCAAGTTTCGTTCGGCCGTCCAATTCGAATGAACGGATACCACGAGCTATTTTAATCAGAGTTCTAGAACTGAGCGTGGGTCGCCGCTGGCAGAACCAGTTTGGAGCTTTCAACGGACCGGCCGCCGCTCCTGGCCACGACTAAGATACTTTTAATAAATATATAATACTGGGCAACACAGCACCAGATCCTTACTCAGCAGAGTTTGCGTTGTCTACATAAGTTTTTACGTAGATCGATATATTATTAAAGTAGGACATATGCAGGACACCAAATGAAATATGTGCCGATCGTCTAACATTAACCACGAGTCGGGAATCAAACTATTTCCTAAATGTCTAAGCCGGCACCAGAAGACAAAGTGCCCAGAATGCTGGCAGCATTTCCACGTTGGTGGCGATGCTAATTCGTTCACCGAAATAAAGTGTCAAGTGGGAACACAGAAATCGGTTACATACAACATACACAACACACACAGGGTGTTGTGTATGTTGTATATGTTGTATGTAACATACACAACACACACAGGGTACCATCTCAAATAATGGGTCCATCCATCCACTTGCGCTAGAAACACGCGAAAACCTTCGAGCCATCGCACTCCAAAACAAAGAAATATCTTTGTTTTGGATCAAAGCTCATGCAGGGATGGAAGGAAACGAGAGGGCCGACGTGCTAGCTAAAGATGCGGCTCTAAACACCAAAAGAAAACCGGACTATGACTTGTGTCCGGCCTCATACGTCAAGCGACAAATCCGGAAGAGGAGTCGCTTGACGTATGGAACCGGAGATACAAGAGTGAAAATAAGGCTGCGGTAACTAAACTATTCTTCCCTGACGCGGTCGAGGCTTTTAAACTTGTCAGGAAGATAAGTCTCAACAATGTGTTGACTCAGGTTATGACAGGTCACGGTGGGTTTTCCGAATACCTTACTCGGTTTAAGTGTAAGGAAGACCCGTCGTGCATCTGTGAGCCCGGTACACAAGAAACCGTGCAACACATTCTTTTTGATTGCCCTGTTTTCGGTCGTGAAAGGTTCGATGTTGAAAACGAACTGGACATTGAACTAAATTGCTCCAATTTGCCATCAATCATTAAAAACAAGCATCTTCGCCCTAAGTTTTTAACCTATTGTGTCAATTTAGCAAAGAAAGTAATATTAAGAAATAGATAGATAAGGTATGATTCATATATATATTGAAATATATACCTAATATAGAATACATATACATAATGGTTAGATAGATAATAATAAGTAGAGATAAGAGATAACAATAGATTTAAGAGAATAGGATTAAGCATGTACAAAGTCTCTGATTATGTTAGAGGAACAGAATAATAAATAAAAAAAAAAAAAACACACACAGGGTGCTAATGCAAACATCATAACCAGTGATCGGAATCAGGTGGGCTAAAATACCTAAAGTTCAAAGAACAGAGGCGAAAAAAAAATGGAGACTTCCTTACTACAATAATTTTATTGGACCCAATAGGAACGAAAATGGAATAATTATCACAGTTAGCAAGTACATTTAATATTAATGTTTATATAATATTACGAACTAATCCAAGTCAATTTTAACGATCCAACCCAACCAACCATCTTTCTAAACCCTCCTCCGTTAGTAATCGGGTAGAAAGGACCTCCACTCTTGACTTCAAGATTGTACTCATTCTATAAGGTTAATATCATCACCCATCTATTGAACAAATACAAAGCAATATCTAGTTACAACCTTACTGCAGAAATTAAAAAACAATTTAGGTAATAAATTCCAAGTGTTAAAAGCTTTTGATTGCTTTTTTAATAGACAGGAGATTCAATTGGATATGTTTCTTCAATATCGTTTAGCTTCGGAAATTACAGATATCTCTGATATTAGTAGTCAGACTTCTACGAGTTTACTGCACGGAAATTGCAAGATTTATGATACGTCGAATCGGTATTTTGACGGGCATGTTATGACATATTTCTCCAGGGAAAGATGCAATTTCAACTGATTTTATATGAAGTGGTTTAATCGGATTTCGTGTCTTGAGATTTACCAGTAACTGGTTCCAACACATTACTTTTTGTTTCTTCAAACGAAAAAAGTGTAGGACGCCAGGGCCAGGTGGGATGACGACCTGCGAAAGACAGCATAATGCTGGATGCGACAAGCTGAAGACAGGGCACTTCGGTGCTCATTAGGGGAGATCTACATTATGTCCAGTAGATTTAAAGGCTGCTGCTGATGAAGGCAAAAAAAAAGATTGCATGTTTCATGAAAATCTTGAACATGCAACCTTTCTCCTTTCAAAATCAATTTGAAGTTTCTGCTTATAATTATGAAGATGGCGCTGGTGACAAAAATTTATTTTGAATCTAATAATTGTGCATTGTGTCCGTAGGTTAGGTCTTTCATCCAAGTCGTTTATCGTTTATCGAAAATAACAATTTGTATAAAGGTGTATTTATACAAACAAGGTCATCACTAACTAGTTCGGTATACCATTATCCATAAATTAAATACATGCAGAACCTTTTAGTTAGTTAGTTAGTAGGGTCCTTAGGGTCCTAACAGGAACGGGGTGTATAAATACCCTGCTAAATTCTGAATCTGAGTTACGAGAGTGTATTTGCATACACCATTATGCGGACGCAAAATTATCATAACGTGTTTGTACAGAAAAGGATTTTCTGTTAATTAAGTACTTATAATATTTTTCGAACAGCGCTGAGCTTATCTGTTAATGACAGTCTAGCTGGTGTTATAATTTCATGCGATGTATTAGATCCAAATATTATTATTAGGATGATAGGATATGATAAAACATTCCAATTTAAAATGCTATGCAAACGCTTGCCGCTGTGATGGATTCTCTAATAATTATTAATTTCCAGCATACATTACTTACAGGCAGCTTCTACAAATAGGTGGATCGGTAGTAAATTTTAATTAGTTGTAAAGTTAGAAGAATATTAATTACTAATTTACGGGCACTAATTTATTATCTCTACGTAGAAGGCACCAAACTTGTATTCTGGTTATTCTGAACTTTCTAGAGAGACAATAGAAGGTGGGGCCAATAGTCGTGACTCCGTCTGACGCGGCGTGACACACAGCTTATCTATCTGACTTTATTGGCACGAACCCACGAACCTGCATATTTCTTCTATACAGTGCCCCCAACTTATTCAATAATGAGTCATCATTGAATAAGTCATAATTATCATCATTGATGACCGATGTGGCGCTAACGAAGAAGATCCGCCGTGGATTCTTGCTTGGGGACAAATTTTTGTACGATCTGCAGATATTTGATATCCAACGATCCTAACCATCGGCGGTTGTTTTGTAGAGATCGCTCTTGAGCAATAAGACTGCCGATTGTCTAAATGAATAGGCTAGTTGACTAAAAACTTGGTTAATTATATACTTTGACTAGATTTTGCCCGCGGCTTCGCTCGCGTTAGGGGATGCCTACGTCATAGTAGCTTTACGCATGCAAAGTTTCGGCCCGATCGGTTTAAAATTTACAAAGTTTCATACAAACTTTCATCCCCTATTGAGGATTTTGATTAATTTTACCCCTTGGGGGTTGAAATAATCAAAATCCTTTCTTAGCGGATGCCTACGTCATTAACATCTACCTGCATGCCAAATTTCAGCCCGATTCGTCCAGTGGTTTGGGCTGTGCGTTGATAGATCACTATGTCAGTCAGTCACCTTTGAGTTATATATATTTAGATATGTATTTTATCCCAAAAAAAAAACAATATTTAAATTACTTAATTTGAAGAATGATTTGATTTTGTTTCATTTTCTCAAATATTTGTACTCATACAACCCATACAATGTACTACTGTGATAATAATCAAGCTGAGAAATGTTGAAAAGTGAAATGTGTTCCTCTCCAGATTCTTCTACCACCAAAAACGCATTTTATCTAACTTAATAAACTAAACTAAAAATATAATTCCTTAATCACCTGATAAGAGAATGCTGAAAATACAGCGTTTCAATTTTAGCAGTTAAAATTGAAACGCTGTCTTTTCAGCATTCTCGTATCGCAAAATGGATAGAGTAATTTTCAATCCAGCAATCGAACAAAAAAGTGGGTGGCACTACAACGTCTGATGACACCGATTCAAATGTCAGAGTTGAGGAACTTTGGAGATGGATGGTGTCTTTTAGCTTCTACTTTAGTTACGGTTACTGTTGGTTGGATTAAAATAATAAAATTTTATTTACCTACCTAGCGGATTTTCAATTCGCTTAGAGAAGAGCTGTCTACAAAGTACAACATTACCTCCATATTATTATAATGTTAGTACCATTATAGATATTCTGTGGCTCAATATACTGTTGGTATAGTCATCTATCGATCAAAAACGTTGAAATGATTAAGCAAGCCATTAAACAAACCAAAAGCAGTTATACCAACTTAATATTGTTAATAAATCCAATCTTACTAGAACTCCTATTCTCAAACGGATGTTGTGCCATCTTCCTTGCTAGAGGAGGGCAGTAAATGGAAATATCAGATGTTATCTATACTAATATTATAAAGAGGAAAGATTTGATTGTTTGTATGTTTGTTTGTTTGTTTGTTTGTTTGTTTGAATTGAATAGGCTCCGAAACTACTGGACCGAGTTAAAAAATTCTTTCACCATTAGAATCCTTAATTTTCCGTGATGAACATAGGCTATATAATATTTTCAAAAAAGTTAGGGATCCGCATGAAAAATTCAATAATTGAACCGTGGGCTGTATATTCAACCTCTTTTTCTATTATGGCGCGTCAGAATAGAAAAAGAGGTTGTATAGCGCACGGTGCTTGCTTTTTCTCTACGGCCAGTGTCAGTTTTGGAATGTTGAGTCAATGTCAAAAACCCCAATGCTATGCTGTTAAAAAAAGTAAAGATCCGTATGAAAACTGTGAAACCCATCGTTTTAGTGTGTATAATTTATGAAATTTTTGTTTAATACCCGTGCGAAGCCGGGGCGGGCCGCTAGTGTTATAATAATGATGCTATCTATGGCGCTCATTAGGGGAGGCCTATGTCCAGCAGTGGACAATTATAGGCTGGTGATGGTGATGGTGATGGTGGTGATGTTATAATTTAAAATTAAATTCTGTACAGTGAGCTACATATGTATATTGTCACAAAATTGGCTAACCGTTATCAAGAAAGTCAAGTTTTGAAAACACAATAATACTTACACGCAAGATGAATAGACCGGTAAGATATTCGTACCTCGAAAAATATAACGTATTAGAAAATTCCAATTTCAAATGTAATAATTAAGAACGATAAATTCAATTTTTTTTTTACTGTATAGTTTGAAAAAAAACTTTCTTCACCTTTATTCTCCCATAAGACAAAATGTCGAGCTTTTGATTAAAATCGCCGTGTCCCCGTGGGTCACATTGTTTTCATAAGATTCTATAGCGACCGTAGCGGGTCCAGCGCCAATTTGTACAACAATGTTCTTGTTTGTTCTGTATACATGTGTATAGAAATTCACTAGCGGAAAAATAGTTAGTCAAAAGTCTAACGAAACCGCTTACTATTTGAGCTACATCAATATCTGTTTCTATAAGTATCTATAAGTTTTATAGGGTTTGACGACAATGGCCAGTAAAAAAAGAAGTTGAAAATTATGAATATTGAAGATACTACGTGCTTTCTCTTAATCTCTTAGTATAGAAGTAACATTTGCGTACGTAGAGGAAACAAATCACATTGAGTTGCGAGTTCTAATCTCGCGGGACAAATTTGCATGATCCAAAAGTCAGGTCTTGTTCCGTAGAAACAACAAAATATTTCTTTGAATTATTACTACACGTCAGAAATTCCAGACAAGAACAAAAGTTCCGAACTATATCTAACCTACCTACAAAATCATTAACTTTAACCTCCGTAAAACCACAAAAACTGCTCATACCTTAACCCTACTTCAAAGGTGTGTTTCCATTTTAACCGGAACCTCCCCCACCGAGGGGGGAGGAATTAATCCCGCAAGCCTCACACGTAAGCGTCTTAAAAGCTGTAAGCTTAATCTTACCTTTCAGGAGTTGTTGAAGTTAGGCTTGTTTCTCGTAAAAGTCGATGTTCAAACGCATTTTTTTTCCTTTATAAGTATGTTGCTTCTTGGTTATCTGATTTCAAACTCAATAATACACGCTGCTGTCCGATTTCTTCTCTTCTGTGTCATTTAAAGAGAGTGTAGTCCAGTGAGACAGTTCTCCTGCTTTGACTGAATCCAGACTGTCATTTGAGTCTAGGGAATTTGACGCTGCCTGCTTTGAGGGTGGAAGGCGGTGACGAGTTCGCGTTTGGCTACGTTCGGGTATCGCTACGCATTAAAAAATCATTAATTATGAAATAACGTTATCAACGGGTAGTACAAACAATGTCCATATTTATATGTGTTTGTAAACATGTCACTTTAATTAGTTTTCGATCCTCATTTCTGTGAGTGCTGCACGTCTTCACCAGACTTCGTGATCATGATCATTAAAGCTAAAGCGTAGTTTAGAAGAACATACCTTCCAAACAACCTACTAATGAGATAAGTAACGCTCCTCACGACACCATCTCACAAAAATAAAACTCGTTTCACTCAAACGAGTTTCTAATCCAACTAAAAAACAAATGGAACATTCAGCATGCATTCGAAATTCAAATTGAAACGGTTGAGGATTGGCAGTTGCCAAATCTCATGACCTTCTCACAGTTGGTTATTGAAGCTCGGGTCATTGACCCTGGCGATGCAGATGCGTTCACATAGCGTTACATACAACCTCCCACGTGAGATATGCCCCAGAGTTGAGCGGAAGCGAGTTAGGAAATCTGATGGAATAGGTAAGATTCTCATTTTGTACTTATGATACTTCATCATAGGAAATAATCAGTGTAATTATAAAAAATGGATGCGAGGGCTTACGCACTATAATAACAAAAATCTTCTATCTAACGGCGTTTCCTCTCGTCAATGGTCCTAATTGAAATTGTGTTTCCAAAAGATTGGGTAAACTTCTATGTTTCCCGTCTTAGTGTAACTAAGCGCTAGATTCCAAAGAAAGTCCCAAAGATTTAGACTTAACAAGTACCCGTACTTGATTTCGATTTTATCTAGATTTCATTTGATTATCGCCTCCCGTACAAGGGTCACGAGTTGAAATCCCGTAGAAATCGTAACTTTTTGGGATATTATTAATTTTCTCAGATAACCAAATTTAATTAATTTTAAATAAGAAATCTTTTATCGTTTTCCTATTCTATTTTGCCTCTGGTATTACTTGTTCTAGCTATTTAGATATACTTGACGCACGAAATGGGACAAAAAGTTTAAGTAGTTTTTTCGCCGCGTAGCAAAACGCACCTACTGAAACTTACTTGGTTGTTTACTTCAA
The DNA here is from genome assembly GCA_963931895.1 of Eupithecia pulchellata. Lineage (NCBI taxonomy): Eukaryota > Metazoa > Arthropoda > Insecta > Lepidoptera > Geometridae > Eupithecia > Eupithecia pulchellata. Next base: position 1,339,302 of record OZ007521.1, on the reverse strand, counting down.
GTCGACGACGCTTGAAATGCAACCTATCCAGTACGAGGGCTTACACTATAAAAAGAAATATCGATGATCCACGGTACAGTGAGAGATCCGCTAGCGCGTGTGAACTTGTGCCAGCCCCCGCCGTCCGCCTACAAGGCTCTCGAGCTCGCCGGTGATTTGAGAACTTTTTGTCGACACTCGAGCCTCGTTACAGAACAGGCAAGTCACTTTATTTACAATACCCCGCAACATGGCCGATCTAATGATCGGAGATTCAATTATGGAATTGGAATGGTTTTGTCTGAGCCACGAATGGTTAGTCGAGGAATCTGCCTTTTATTTCTTGGATCTCGGCCGCACTGGTAGATGGTACATTGGATGATAAAACCTAATGTATGTAAAAGTGCATACGTTCTACCTAATGGACCATCCGCATAGCACACGTCTTTTATCTGGTCCCCTGGATAAACCGCGGTAATAATTTTTTTGTACATTTATTACTTCGACAGTCACCTTGGATGTATAATTATGGGTAATGATGGTACTCTATAACTACTACGAGTATTCAAGTAACCCACTAACAGACCATCCAAGCCAGTATCTTACAGTGTGACCTTAGAATTTTTGGCCTTCATAGACAAATTCTATATGTACTGACGATATGACGACATCAGGGAGGTCCCGTGACCAGCAAGGGACAGAACATGGAAACGCTTGAAGGAGACTTTCACCGCCGAAGGCCCTTAAGGCGAGGATTCCCGACATGATATTTAAAGTAATGTGTTAAAATGTAATATAAAAAGTTAATTTAGAGGTAACTTTGTGATTTTAGCGATGTACTAGAAAATATCCTCAAATATAGTATGTATTAATTTAAAAATTATAGGCCTTATATTTATTGACGTACGGACATTTAAAAATCCTGAAATCCGGAAATCCCCGCCTTAAATACAAAGCATGTTGGTGTTGGTAGTTTAGTTATAAATTTATTATTATTAAATATATAAATAATTAGATAGTTACTTCTCTTGTAATTGTTATCTTTTTTTGTTAATACATATATATATATATTATTTTCAATAAGTAGAATTTAGTAGGTATATTATCTAGAACCCACATCAAGTAATGGGTACCCATAACTCAGGCTCTACTTATCTTAAGGCTAGGTTATTCTGTATGGATTATCCATCATTATAAATTTTTCAGTAGTTATACCGATATTCTACTTCGGAATTCACTAAGTGACTAACCTTTGCACTCTAGCCAAGAACAACTTACTAAAGGCACTCAAGTTTTTCAAAACTCCTAAAGGCAAAAACTTTGGTCGATGGCTGTAAACTTTTGTTTTAGTCCTGCTTTTTGCTATCAAAATGTACGGGAATAGTATGTTTATATACCACGTCATCTAGTTTAAGTATGTTTTTTGTGAAGATGAACCTGCGAAAATCAATCACACATTAAATCAACTTAATGGATTCGTCGGATTCATTTAATTTAACAAATCCAACTAGACCCCAGATCAAACAAAATTATTTGAACGGATCCTGTAAGACGAGATAAAATCTACGTGATCAAAAGAAGGTAGGTAAGTAAGGGGTTTACTTAGCTATATGACCCATCTTATACGCAATCCAACCAGCAATATTTGTGCTCTTTGTCCACCACTACGAGGATAATAAACTATTTTATAAACTAGAGGAAAACCGTTCCTATCGAGATTGGAAGTTTCCGGAACACAATGTAATATTGTAATGTCGAAGACAAAAATGAAAGGTCAAACCGTAGGTCGGACCACAGTGGGCACAATTAATTTCCTCTGCTGGCCCGTGGCTGGTCCTAAGCTCTTCATCCGCTGCAAAAAGGTTAATAATGTTTGTTGATTGCTTCCAGAAAACCGAGGACCGGCAACAATTACATTTACTCACAGAGCTGTTTCGAAACTATTATTTCTAGCTAAATATTGAGGTTTGATGGAGCTCAAATCTTGGGAAATATAGGGAGACTTAGTAATTATACTTTTAAATTTTTGACCTAAACTAAAAGTTACATTCATAAGATTATGAAAATTAGAAAAGCCCATGAAATGGTCGAAACCTCAGATATTTCACAACCGCTTAGATGATTAGCATGATCTTGAACAATTGCTGTAGAATAATTTCAAGACCTGTGGAATAGTTCGAAATACACCCACAATGCTGATTATGCCCTGTCTACCCTTACATTTTCCCGTACAGCACGGCCAATACTGCCACAAAGGCGTCCTTTGCTGTAGAATAATTCAAGACCTGTCGAATAGTTCGAAATACACCCACAATGCTGATTATGCCCTGTCTACCCTTACATTTTCCCGTACAGCACGGCCAATACTGCCACAAAGGCGTCCTTGGCTGTAGAATAATTGCAAGACCTGTCGAATAGTTCGAAATACACCCACGATTCTGATACGCCCTGTCTACCCTTACATTTGCCGTACAGCATGGCCCATGCTGCCACAAAGGCGTCCTCGCGGCCCCGCGAATGCGAGCCGTCGGCTAATGGCCACATGGCTGCGAGCCGATGCACGCTTATTATACTGCCTCGAAGAACGTGATGCCACAGAGGTGGTATCCACAGATATGACACTGTTGAATTGCTCTGCAACAACAATGCTGATACGCCAGTTCGACCCGCCAGTACCTACTGAAAAATCGCCCGTTTCATAATATATATAGATGCCATTTTTATCATTTGGGGGTTATTGCCCACGATGGGGATTATGGGCATATTAACGTGTTTACCAATAGCCAATTGCATACATGTACAACTAAAGGAATTTACCACGTATTTATGTGGAGAAGTTTATATTTCGTGATATTCCGTTCCATTCCACTACCTTCTTTCCATCAATGGGACGAATATTTGTGAAAGCTCGGTTTAACAGAGGTCACATGTATAAAGATATTGTATTTGTACAGCGACTACACAATCGATGAATTAACCAGTCATTTGACCAAGTAATCAAATACAATAATTATTTATTAGTTGTATGATCGGGTGCGAGGCCTGAAACATAATAAATTTAAATATTTTTCAACTATAACAGGTTTTTATTACCTCAAGGAAGTTCATAGAGGTTAGGCAAACAGGTCCAACGATCTGTACCTCTGTTCTTCTTTGCCGCGCGAGGCCGCGGATGTAAATTCAGCATCGCTCCAGGCTTATCTCCCCACCAGGGTGCGTGCACGCCGCGCCGCCTCGTTACAGCTGAACTGCAGAGCTAACTGATCGGAACCTTATGTCGCAGCCTTAGGGATACAGATACGGATTCTTTATTAGTAACTTAACTCTTGTTACTGGTCATAAAATCACAGATAATTATAACAAGTTGTTCATCAATCCAGCACACTAGCCACATAAAATGCAATAAATGAAGTAAAAAAATATTACTTATCACATCGCAATAGAAAATTCTAAAATAAACTGACTTAAAATACATATAATTATAATAAATAATAAGCTGTGAGAGCTACACCGTAAAACAATTTTCATTATTGAATTCGTCAACTATAGATGAGTTACAACAGAAAAATTTGTGCATATTTTTTTTTAAATTGACTTTTGGATAATCTATTGCTCTAACATGGGTTCAAATTGGAGAAGGACATTCTAGAATTACTTGATATTTAGTAGTTGTATAAATAAGCAATGTCTTACTTGTTGTAAAATTAAATGTACAATGATAAATGATAGATAGATACATAGTCTAGTTATTCATTTTCAAATAATACTACTTTGTTAGCAGTGCCTAAAAGCCTATGTTAGGTTTGTCTAAGCAACTACGCAATGAAACGAGTCGTGGTGACCATACATTGGGTTCTTAGTTCGTTCGCCCACACTGTCGTGGTTCAGAAACATAATCCAACAATTGATTTAATTAATTAGCAACTAGAGTCATCTTGATCTTGAGTGAGCTTGATAACTTTATTGTTTGCAATTAATATTATTTTTTATTATTTTACTGGATTGTGCAAATAGCACAATTTATCGACGTAGGCGTGGACAGTCTTGAACCCTTGATGAAAAGAACAGCCTGATGAAATCTTTAAGAAACAATTTACAAATAGATATTTGTCAAAGAAATAATAAAAAAAAATATAGAGGTTTTTATTTTGAGAAATATTCTATGTATCGATGTAATTTTGTTTGCTTAAGTTTTGTAATTGGACTAATAACCATTTTCATTTAATAAACAATATAATAAAGAATATTCGTTGGAGTGGTAATTGCGAACAATAATATTTGTAAGAAAAAAAATTTTAGGTACTGATACTATGGGCAATAAAATATCTTGCACAAATGAAGACATCGAGAACTCCACCGACGTATTCATCGAATTTATTTTATTTAAGCATAATTACATCTTGGAATAAGTATCCCTCAGGCCTCAGCCTCTCTAGATGGCACCTTAATTATCTGACAAAGGTACACGCACACGAAAGCACCTCGCCACGTGTCGAGTCAGAAATAACTGATTGCCATTAAGATAGCGGTAATGGCTTCTTGAGCGCCTTCGTATGGTCTCATATTTTTGTTTATATTATGTTGATTTGTATATTTTTCAAAATCTGCTGTGCGGGTATTTAGTATGAGAGTGGAACGCTAAATGTCGCCGAGGATTGACTGAACCAGCAAATATTACCAAATGTTCAAAATATGAAGGTTGATATTCTAAGCCAAAATATGAAGTTACCTATAGATGATAGAAAACTTGACGTTGAATAAAAGCATCTGCAACCGTGTAAATCTTAGTTGGCATAAAGTCTGGTATTTGTAACAAATGCCTAAGCCATTTATTATTAAATCACGTTCATATCACACTCAATATTTTTGCATTAAACTTTTATTGCTTTCTCTGCAATATTCTTTATAGTTCGCCTTATAAATCATCCGTAAACGGCTATTCATGAGTCTTCCATAAGCTCCCAGAAAATCTAGATTAATTACATGCAATACCATTAAACGATACCCTTGTGGGGCCAGGATGAATCTGATATTGCACGGCATTCTAGGCAACTTACCTCGACAACACTCGCTGTGCTTAGGCACCAAACACAGGATATATATCACATACAGGGTGTTTTTTGAGATGAAAGTGTATCATCGGAAAATCCAAAACTATAAGAATTAGAAAAAAATACTTTGAGTCTTAGATATCTTGTTATACCTACATGTTGAAAAGTTTTTGCAATTTTTGTGTTCAGTTGGGCCAACAATAATAAAACAGTATCTATTGCCAATAAAAAAAGTTTTTCATAAATGCCCATTTCTTCTTACAAACTATATATTTAAAATCTGTGAATAGCCCTAAAGACCATTTTCCTGTCGTTGCCTGTTTGACCTACACAGGGTACCTTCTCTTACAGCCCCGTCCACAAAATCCATACTGTATGCAGAGTTGATATACTCGGACATTCACGATGCTTCGCAGAATTAATTCAAGCTGCTCAGAGCTTACAGGATGCTCTCACGCAGCCTCTGTATGCGACGGTCGACATTCTACATGACAGATTTCCAGACAGCAACAGGCTTTGAAGATTTTAACCCCTGTTTAGACCGTATGTAAACAGATCTTGTGGAGATTTGAATGTCCTATCTGTTCCCATTCTGTTCCTTTATACTAAATCGCCAACTTGGAGAAATCATATTGATATGGCATTTTTGGTAGCTTCCCTTTGACAAGGAGGTTGCGTATACTTAGCAAAAAGTTTGCCTCCAATAAGGTAGTCACGAAGCTTATTGGTGGCAAACATGGCGCAAGTTTATAAAAATTTAAATTACATGACTTATGTAGGTACTGACTTTTAAAATTAAAAAGTTCTGATTGTTGTTTAAGGTGAATTTTTAAATTATAATAGCAATGAACTGTGTGGTTGGTCCAGCATTATTTATTAATTTATTTGTCTTGTTAAGATTCAATATTTGTCTGCTGATAGTATGTACCTACCTCGACAACGAATGATGTATTTCATATTATTTATGTCTGAGAAAATCTAGATCTATTTAGATAAGTCAAAATGCTGTAATTTAATCTAAATATTCTAAGTAATTTATAGAGACAGGCTACATTTCCATTTAGAATTTTACTAAAATACGCTTTAGTAATTCAACGCTCACTAAATACAGCGAGTTGTGGGCGGGAGGGAGACGTGGCTCTAAATAAATGGCCGTAGCGAATCGCTTATTTGCTATTATCATTCGTAGAACCATAACGTACATATTTTAATTTACAGTGTAGAAAATGTAAATCTATTATCCATACCTACGTTCGTTATGAATATATAGCAGTTTATGTTACTAATGACTTTGAAAAAATAAATACTTATATGACTTTTATTTCCACCTACATTCGAGTACCTATATCAATATATGAATCTATGAATGAATCTATGAATCTATGAATCATAATTATCAGCTTGGTGGATTACAGTTTGGCCTATAATAGTATCTAAGCCTCATACTCATTATACATATTTATTTATTGTGTAAATACTCTTACATAATAAATAAATAAAAACCATTATTAACAGAAATAGTATTTAAAAGTATTACTACTACTATTTACAATTGAGCGATCGATCCGATCAATATATCATTATCATCATCATCAACAACACAAAAATAAATAATACTAAATAATTCACGGAGCATCATCATCTAGTCTAGAGTTAAGTATCATTATGTATTTATCTATAAAACCTACAGAATTATGAAGTGACATTTCAACAGTTGAGACGGGAAAGACTCGCAAAAATTTCGAATCGGTTTATACTTAAATGCCAACGGTTCGCTCTTGTACCTACAGGATGATCTTACTTGAGTTAGTAATTGGAGATTCATTATGCTAAAATGTGTAGTCGATAAAAAAACTAGACTTAGCGCTTTTTCGGAGTCCACTCTCAGTTATCTCTGTTTTCTTAGTATATCTTAGTACTTAGATTTGTATGCATAGTTATATCTAATTTTAAGGTTTTCTGAAAATATTAAAATTAGTCACCACCTAGAAGGCTTTATGCTTGCTTTATTTTTATTTAAAAACATATTCTGAAGAAATTTAGCGACGAGGTGTGACCCGAGAGCTGGTGAATATCTGACGCAGACAGAGAAGTTCCGTGCAAAAAAAGTAAACTGATACGAACAAAATAAAGATTTAAAGATTTATTAATCTTACTTCTTCTCAACTTGACACTTGTCTAAGCTCTAATCTAGTGATATTGACTTGCTGGACTTGTGCCGACAAGTCCAGCAAGCAATAAATATCGTCAAGCTAAACCAATTAACGCTTTTGCTAAACACTTCCGCACAGTATTCAAATACCTACTCCACGTAACGAGCTGGGACTTGCAACCTAAATTCGCGGTATTTCTTGGAAATAATTGCCCACTTGAGTTTCCAAATACCTACGTAATTATACGGCTGCTTCAGTAATGTATTTTAATCTCTTATGGCCGGTAACATGGGTTTTATTATCAGCATCATTTCGACCCGTTTGCACCACAAAACACTATTACTCCTGGTTTGCGCCATGGCTGGCATTTTGTAGAGGAAGCGCAATATTCGCAAGTTGTGGTATACAGCACGCCATCCCTTACGGGGTTATAAATTTCAACTGTGTTTCAACTAAATTTAAACCATCTCGTGTGGTTGGTCTGACCTTGGTCTTCTCGCATCTCGGCCTCCAATCAATGACGTCCTTTCCTTCGCTAAAAACCATGTTGTCTAAGATAATTCAAGAGCTTCTTTTTCCGCCAGCCCTATACTGTGCTTGTGCACCTGCGTCTCTATAGAATTCGTCCACCTTCAACAATATTCAATCAATCTACGAGAATCACACAATTAGTTGGGTTAGTGTGTGTGTGTGTGTGTGTACGTTGCATTGGTGTTTTCCTCAAATCTATTCTAAAACCTCAGCCATTCGTTCAACGTTATTTAGTCCCAAATAGGTAGGTTTAAGTTTTTTGTCCAAACCCATTTCGGACAGTTAACAAAGTACGATGGCCTAATCACCTGCCTACACGCTGTAAGATTAAAACGTCGGTAATTCGATGTAGCTTTATGTTCCGGAACAGTCGGCTCATTGTGTTACAGTCCCACGAGTTCAAACGCCAATTTGGACTCGAATTTCGGTGCATTGTTTTAGGTAAGTATTAACTTGCATGAGTTTGTTTCTTTAACGTTCTAAGTGATTGAACGTCAGCAAGCAGGTTGGAAAGATTTAAGATCAAGGGCACCTAGTAAAACACTTGCCTGTCTTACCGCGGTATACCTAACCGCTGGGACCACATGGTACACAGCAATCAGGTCTAGGATTGGGCCTCAAACAGTGGAACAATAATCGGCAATCCCGAATTTTAGGTATGGTGAAGTCACGAGTCTCCAGAGTAGGTTTACCAACAATATCACAGGACTACCATCGCCGACTGCCTGGAATACAAGAAAGGTTCAGGAAATACATTCTAGTCCCAAACTTTAACATAAAAACTTCAATAGATAAAATTAAAAATCTGTCTTCTAATTGAACTATCAACATGACCAGTAGGTATAAGAACTCAAGCAAGGAGCCCCAAGCACCGAATCTTGTGCAGTGGAGCAAGTGTAGCGAGTCGAATTGTTACGCCAAGAACTACTCCCGTGACCGTAGGCGCCCCTCTCCGACGATGGCAACCTTCGCCCAATTCCTTCACGCTGATCACTTCTTTATTTCTAAGCAGTTCAAGGCCATTCTCCTGTGCACTTAGCTGGTCTTTGTTCTCTCGATTGTACTACTAGATAGGCACGGTAACAGGCCGCGTAATAACATTGAATATATTAGTGGAATTGGGGATTCTCATGTCTTAAGGTTAGTGGTCATTGTTGGCGCAAGATTCTGGTTAATTGTGGTATAAAAAAAAATTCTGCGTTCTACTGGGAATCAAACAACGAAGAGTTATTTACCGCAAACCTTAAACCATTTTCTATTCACCCATGAGTGAACTAACGAGGAAATATTAGTACTTCACAGAATAAACAAATAAAACAAGTATTTACAATTGATACTAATTGTATTTTGAAAACATTTGGGAAAAATTTTGATTTTCTGTATTTTCTCAAATATTCCAAAACATCAGAGAACCGAAGTTAGCGGTTGTTAAGTTAATGGAAAATTCCATTAACTTATGGCTATATCTACGAATAGCGTCAAATTAGTTATCCGAAAACCGAAAAAAATTAACAAAAATAATAATCTCGCCCCAACCCGTGAGAATCACCCTTATAGGTAAGTAGATACGCCCAAGGCTGCTTACGACGTTGGCTAATAACAATAATGGCTGGACTAAAGTTATAAAACTGTGATAAAGTTGATCGTAATAGAATTGGCTAAGGATTAGCAGGTTAATGTTACTCTGAAGAAGCGTTATAATCTCCATTTTATTGCAGAGAGAAGTTTATTGAGCGCCTCGACTGGTTTGATGGCTTTTATAGGTGCAATTTGAACGAAATTTGTTAATGAAAATTGCTTACATACAACACAAAGTAGCAATGTATCGAGATTCTAAGATCAATTTATTACCGATTTATAGAAATAGAAACGTTTATTTGTAATATAGACATAAAAATAAAAAAATAAAACACAGTAAAGAAAAGATAACTTTAATTATTTTTAAACTTACTAGTTACATTGTAACGAGCATTTATCGCGTTTATTTACCTACATTTCAACCTGTTCTATCTACCTAATCAACTATCCTGCATATCTTCTCACGAAATTAAATGTGATTTTGACAGTTATCAAGACGTTTTAAACGTTTTATAGTAAGGAAGAGAATTTTACAGGATTTTTCGCGACTAGTCGGTTATCACGCTTTGGACTCACGCGAACTAAATTCCCAAACTTGCCAGTTGGTGACGTCACCGGCTCTAAGTTCGAGACATCTACTTTACTGAATCGTTGACCTATGCACAGCACAGGAGTATGTCAAGTCAAACAAAAGGAAAACTTTTAGCGGAGGTCAAGTTTTCAAATAACAAATTACACTTGAGACTAAACTACGATCACTTTTTTGAAAACAACGTAACTTAACGAGCGATATAATCTAAGATTGATTAAAAGTCCCATTACTACATTACAATGGGATAATTTATGATACTATGATTAGTGACTTTTTAAATTTTATATCAGACGGAGCGAGAACGGCTTTCGAAACCGTTCTCCAAATTCTAAAAACAGTCGAACATAAAACCTACTTCCTTCTTCGAAGTCCGTTTAAAATATACAGCTATTCCTGCTCGCGTTAAAAAAGAAGCTTATAATTTAATTAAAAACCATTCCTTCTGTGTACCAACCCGTGCGACCGATGCGTGTGCGCAGATTTGCGGGCGCAGTCACGGACTGCCAAGGCCACCTCGGCCGTTACACAAAGACGCCCGCCGCCGCCGGCCGCGTCTGGGACCTTCGAGGGACTACCAGCGGAGATGCCAAGCCGATGATCTGAACTAGCTATTTATACTTCAGTTTTTTAGGGGGCTTATTATGCAGAGCACGGAATCCCTAATTCATAGAAAAAGCTTGTGGAACAATCGTGTGGTATTCCGTTCTGATGTGACTTCTTTGCTATGGAAATGTTTGGTTTGCCAATTTTTCTGTTCATGAAACTTGATAGTCATTGAATAGTGGCGTGTTTTTTTTGCAATAATATTGAGCGGTTTATTTTGAAAAACACGAAAATTTTACTTTTAGCCTGACTAATAATTAAATGTAAATCGAATTACTGTGGTAAGTTCTCTCATACCACGTGACGTCTCCAATATTTTCTTGCTCCACGTCTGAAACATAGGTATATAAATGGTTTTGTCTGGTCTGGGGAATGTGGGCTGTGGTGCACTGTTATTTATTTACGATCGGCAGGAATAATGAGCCAATCCACGTAGGAGGAAGTGCGGTCATTTCACAGGTCGTGATCTCTGGGCTGTGATTTATTTTACAGAGTAAATTATTGTTTGGAAGAAGTATAGCATGCTTGAATAAATAAATAAATAAGGCTGGACAATCCACACAGCATCATCTAGCCCCAAGCTAAGCAGAGCTTGTGTTATGGGTACTAGATGACTGATATACATAATACAATATTATTAAATAGATAGATATTTTTTATTATACATAGAAAACAACCAGAACCCCTGAACAAATATCTGCAGATCGTACAAATATTTGTGCCGAGGCGGGAATCTAACCCGCAACCTCCTGCGTCGCAGGCGGACCTTCGCCCACCGCGCCACAGTGGTCGTCAAATGGGGCTGCTATTGTATAGAGCTTGGACTTATGTATACAGTGTTATAGGTATTATATTCAATAACCTCTTAAAGGCTACTTGGGTAGATCAAGACCGACAACTTATGTTGACTTTGTCTAAATCAATGGTTTTGTCATACAAAGATTAAAGCTATATTACGAACGCAGCACTAGCCGTTAACCACAGAAGTCTGAATAATCTGTCTTATTAATCAGATTTCTGTGCCGGTTAAAATCAGTTGCGTAGTTTTAAAGATCTAAGCATATACTTATAGGGACAGAGACTCGTGATCGCTATCTTGAATACGAGAACAAAGAGGTCATTTGTCATCGCGTAATAATAATATGGCTAATAATGTAAGTTATTTGAAAGTATCTACTCGGACTACTACTGAGAAGGAATTTGTGAGATTCCTTCTCTTCAAACGCACTAAAGGTCCTTCGCGAGTCAAGGTCACATCGCCGCCTTTCTACCAAGTGAATGTGTTCGTTTTATTGATTCTTCAGCAACAGGAACACAAACACAGCGGCGCTTCAAAGTGCAAGTTCCAGACATTCAATGAAATCCTGCAAAAAGCAAAACGCTGTTGCCATAAGAGCAGTTTATAGGCATACCGCACGCCTTTGTTATACCATTCGACACGAAAACCGATTGGTTTCGCCCGAAATACGATGCCCACAGTCAAAATAAGGCGTCATACTGAGCTAACAAGTATTACTAGACCTCTCTTTTATCAAATACCCTGAAGACTTTGCTCGGACTCGTATGTACTTGGATTGATATCGGGGCTCTCAGGAACTGGTCTTTACTTGGGGATAAGGCACGAAAAAGTTAAGTAGATCAAATATCAATCACACTTTTACGGAGTTGCGTCGGCGTAGCGGATGGGCCCGTTACTTAATTTACCTACATGATACATCATAAGGTCAAGAGTTCGAGTGATCATCAATGGATAACTTCCGAAAGTTTTGATAGAGGGATTCATATATGAAAGGTTGTTACTTCTACACGACCAAACTATTGTGCGGAGGGTGCTCAAATTTTGCGTAGATGTAGGTCTAGACTTGGAATAAATTTAGGTGCGCGGCAGAACTAGTTTGGTTCTACGATTATAGGTTATACAATGCCGTGGCTGCGACCGACAGTTCTTAAAATAACTAGCACGTTTTCCGACGACCTTCCAACTGGTTACTTTTTGTGAGCAGCATGCTCAATTCTGTAACTTAATAAGTAACTCCTCTTCTCTGTGACATACTTCTGAACTAGGAAGAGTACAAAAAGATGAGTCAGCAAGTCAGTAATTTACACAAAAAAATCATCTCTAAATCGGTTATACCTGTTTCAATTACAACTGGATAAAATTCCGCAACTAATTTTTAATCGGAAAGTAACTGGTAAGTTAAAATGTACAAGCAAGTAGGTAGAGGTACGTATCTGTGCTAACAACATATAGAAAGTTGTCGGGAGTGAGTCACCGGTAGGTATGTCCGTCCGTAGGTGTACTAGGTATGCTTCGTAACTGTACTTTGAATGCTGATGTGATTATGATACTCTTGGTTTGGTGATATAAAATAAATTAAATCAAAAGTTTTATTTCAGACATAAAACGTCCATAAGTTAACGACAAAAAACTATCAAAAAAACATTTTAAAAGACACTAACACAAATTTAAAAAGGAACTAGCTGAGCCGCAAATAATAAATAGGTAAATAAATAATGCTGGACAATCCACACAATATCATCTAGCCCCATGTTAAGCAGAGCTTGTGTTATGTGTATGTGTATTATGGGAAGTATTTTCCTTCGTTGATAGCTCATGGTTTTAGTACATCATAAATGCTTTGATTTTTCGGTTCCCTAGATTCTGAATTTAATTTTTTAAGAGGTGAACTAGATTTAGCTACCTGAATTTAAATACTAAACAGTCGTCAAAATAACTGATCCGGAAAGGCAAACTACTTCCGAGATACATCCTGAAGTAATTTTAGTGGCAATACAAAGCACCAATTTTAGTAGGCAACTTAATGCTTTTGGATTTAATCGCTTCAAATAGAAAACTTTGTGGTCAGTACAGCAAAAGCGTTATTTGTTTAAAAGAGTTTCAATATAACAAATCTGTGTTATGTGAGCGTAAAGGGTTGCCAACTTTGTACACAAATTCCGATGAGTTAATATAGCTTTTTTCGTTTTAATCATGGGCTTGTTTAAAATTCAGATTTGAAGTTTGAGCCACAATTTCTCGGTATCCAAAGCTAAGAGAAGCGGATAATGAATATTGTCAACAACGGAGTTAAGTAGCTAATAAATCTTAATCTCATTGAAATAACCATTAGGACTCCGTTAAATATTCTTAATTATTCAAGTTCAAGTTTCTTTATACACATTTCTATGTTTCTTGTTAGAAGAGCTGTTTGAGTGAGGAAACTGTACTAATATTATGAAGAGGAAAGATTTGATTGTTTGAATTGAATAAACTACTGGACTGTTTTGTAAAATTCTTCCACCATTAGAATCCTAAATTTTCCCTGATGGACATAGGCTATAGTTTAGTTTTAGTCTCAAATAAAAGTGATTTGATTTGATTGCGACCATATTGGCACCATTTGTACATTGGTGCCCTACGCACAGCAAGATACATACTACATTTTATTCTACGTACTACATCCACTACTTTCACATAATAATGTATATTCGGCACTTGGCTGGTATCTCGGCAGTTTGCGAACGATTATTTTTGGTTATAGCGGTGGATAATAATTTGGTTATAGATAGCGTTTAAAATATTTGGTTATAGCGTTTAAAATCCGATGTTGTACAAAACCGGCTAATTAGACTGCGATATCAACACGCAGCGAGTTCGTACACTAACTATACATCATGGGTGATTCAATGGGTCATGATAAAGTAGCTGACTTTACAGCAGCTCTAGTCGACGAGCGGTTAAATCCGGTTGGCACACAATGGTCTATCTATTACCTCAGTCACCTACGTGGGCGCGGGTTCTATTCCCGCGCATGCCACTAACCGGGCCTTTGTTGCTGTGTGTTCAATTGAATCTACTGGTACTGAGCCTGGCTTATACAACTAGTTTCTAAGGTGCAGAAGTTTAGTTTAACTTATTTTGTCATCATCAATAGCTAAGCTGCTACCAAGATGCCGGAGAGTCTTGTTATGTTGTTATATCGTAGCTTATGTTCTAAATGGAACATAACCAATGACAACGCAAAATAATCTTCTTCTTAAGAGAAGAGGAAGAGAGATAAGAAGCAAAATATACATATTTTTAAGAATACAAACAGAGATAAAAATAAGACACGAGATATGTAGGTACATAAAATAGTAACGAGCATCATCCGTATATGTAATTCTAATTTAATGCTATATTTTTAATTCTATATTAGAAAACATTCAATTTCGACCTTGAGGTTGTTCAATACGCAATTTTCAGGGTTTGCCTGAGGTTCACCCAAGGCAATTGTTTTCCTCCAAAAAACCTGGTGAGAGATGGACCCTGTCGAATAGTTTGAACCGTGTTGTCTGATTGAATATGCTTCGTTCTACTAATAGTCAAAGAAGCCTTTTAGGCTATGGCCATGAATTAGGCCATTTTTAAAAGTTTCTTGATTCTTTTGCAAGTTTTTTTGTATCTAGCTGAAAAAAGACTCATTATTTGTTGAAGACTTTTTGGATCACATTAAAAAAAAATCTAAAACCTTTTCATATTTATGTTCTAATACTTCTTACATCCATTCATCATGGCACCATGTACTACTATAAAATCAAAATCAAAATCAAAATCAAAGTGCTTTATTTCCTTTAGACCTTACAGGACTCTTGGACACGTCACAAAATACAAGTTAAATAAGAAATAAAAATGGGAAATAAAGTGATCACTTTGATTAATTGTTCACTTCAATCTTTTTTAGGTAAAGTAAAGAAGCGAACAAGAAACCTTTACCTTGTTAGATTGTTAGTTTTAGAGTTGGAGCATAACTCGTCCCAAACTTTTTTGTCGTCTAGATAATCTGATATTTTATAGTAAGCTTTTTTACAAAGTATATTTTTGACAATCCGTTTGAATTTATTTATAGATAATTTTTGCAACTCACTTGGAATTTTGTTGTAGAAGCGTATACATTGCCCTTTAAAAGATACATTAATCTTACGTAGCCTAGTAGTGGGCACAGCCAGTTTGTTCTTATTTCTAGTATTTAAATTATGTATATCGCTATTTTTAATGAACTTATTGATATTTTTATGAGTGTACAACAAATTTTCATAAATATATTGACATGTTACTGTCATTATGTTTATTTCTTTGAATTTTTCACGCAAGGATTCTCTGGGACCCATATTATAGATTGCACGAATAGCCCTCTTCTGCAGCACAAATATGGTGTTAACATCTGCAGCGTTCCCCCACAGCAGTATGCCATAAGACATAATACTATGGAAGTAGCTGAAATAGACTAGTCTAGAAGTATCAACGTCTGTAAGATGACGGATTTTTTTGACTGCATACGCTGCAGAACTAAGTCTCTTCGATAGCTTATCTATGTGTGAGCCCCATTGAAGTTTACTATCTAGAGTTATTCCTAAAAATACAGTACTTTCTACTATTTCTAAAGATTCCTCTTTTACCTTTACATCGGCCTTAACTTGTTTTACATTGGGTAGAATAAATCTAATACATTTCGTTTTGGTTTCATTAAGCAGAAGATTATTGACACTAAATATATATAATTATATAATTATATAATTTATATAATTATATAAATATATAAATATATAATTTAGCAGTTAACATACTTATACAAATCTGTTACTTAAGTACAAATTTCAATATTACCTATCGAATAAAACTTAAATCATATTTTAATTATGATTGGATTCGCCGGATGAATATCTAACCAAATATAATTAATTTTATCAATTCGCCAATTCATTAAAATCAACATAATTACATTGGGAACCGCTCTTTATTGCGGTTATTATACTCGTAACTAGCTTCCGTCCGATACTTCGTTCGTATAGACATTGTGATACGCATAGGATTGGATACCCACCCATAGAACGGTAAAAGTAGTAGGTATCCGGAATAGTTCCTACCTATTCATGTTAATAACAATGTCCAAATGGCTCCTAAGAAAGTATTTCTCCGTCTTAAAAATTCAACCAAATATTTTTAGGTGTGAAGACAAGAAGAAGCCTTATAATTTTGAGGACATTTTCAATAAAACCTTTTATTTCTTGAGTTTGAAACGTTAGTAGACATGTACAGCATCATCAGCCCATGTTAGTTGCTGGACATAGCCCTCCCCTATGAGCGCCATAACGCCCTGTCTTCAGCATGTCGCATCCAGCATCTACCAGCAGTCTTGCGCAGATCGTCATTCCACCTGGCCGGAGGCATGTACAGGTTATAGAGCAATGCAATGAATAATAACTGTCAAAATAATGGACATGAGTGAGTTTCTTCCAGTTTGAAGTTCACGTTAACGTGACTTACCTAGCTAGGCTGCGTATCTACTAGGGCTTGTAAACCGGTTAATCGGTTAACCGAAAAACCGGTTAACCGGCCGATTTTGCCTCGGTTATTAACCGGGTTTTTTGGTCAAAATAACCGGGTTTTTCGGTTTTTTTTGCTGTAGTAAAAAATGAAAAAAATAGCTTTCTAAGGGTTTCAATATCACCCACCGACTATTAAATTACTTAGTTTATCGTTTAATACGATCTGGAAGGACAACAAAAATCTCAAAAACACTTTTGAACGAATAAAAAGTCGGTAAGTTTAGTAATTTCAGTTTAATATAATAATAAAATGCAAAATATTGGAATATTAATGTCAGTAACTTATTTTACAAAAAGATAAATTAAATAGTAAGTAATGATGGAGATAATCTTGGGAAGTCGCCCCGTGAACAGTGGAATACGTCAATGGTTGGCGCTACCAGATTAAGTGCTTGATTGATGAGTGACAGTGGTGTATTGTTAATCAGTTTAGTTCTTCCGCGACGCTTTGAGAACAGAGGTAGCCGCCTGCGCCGCCCGACAATTTCATCCGGTCGGCATAGACTTATCAACACCATGAACTTGATGGGCATTCCCCTAAACACCCTAACCGCATACAGTGCTAACGCCACACCTCTCCTTATTTCCAATTTCCAAGAAAATTTTAATACAACAGGAATGTATTATATTAGTTATATTAGCCCAGTACGAATAAATATACATAAAGGAATAGAAAGGGCCATAATATATTCCTTTTAATAAAGGTATCGAGTAAAATGTTCCTGTATACGTTCCATAACGACACTTTATCTAGCTTTATGAGGACCCATACAAAAACTGCGCTTTTTTCTTGATTTCTGACCGGAGCATCATATATTCCTGTGAGTGCCCGAACCAGTTTTGTGAACCAGTAAGCTCGTAAAATGAATCCTATAATTCTGTCCGCCTTTGAACAAACGCTGGCAACATAGGGTCTGAACCGTAATTCCTTGTCCAGTTGAACCCCCTGATCCCTCACCGATTCCACACTCTTCAATCGCTCTTCTGTGTGGTAGTTGTAGTGGAATGGGGTAGTTGCTCTGCTACTTAAATTTGTGCTGTGTCTAGGAGGGGACGTTGAGGTCGCTCCACAGATTTACCTTTGAGGGCTAATTGTTCATTGTTGTAAATGACACCTGTTTAGTTTGTTCTCGGTTTAAAATAGCAGTCTAGCAGTTAAAACTCCATTCAATCTTCTCGACATGCTTTTGATATAAGTTATCAATGAAATCTTGTGGTATTCGATTCCACTCTTGTACTAGTGCCCTTTTGAGATCTGCTGTTTGTTGGTTTTGGATCGCGCTATTTTATTTGCTTTCCTAGCTTATACCGAGCCGCAGTCAGGGATCCATTTTCAACGATGTGCATCTCTGTACGGGCTGTACTGGGGCAGTATTTGCATAGGGGCGTATGCAAATACTGCCCCATACCATTACTGACCCTCCACCATATGGCTCTCTTCCGACAATGTACACTAAGCGTATCTTTCGCAGGGTCATCTCCAAACTTGAACCCTTCTATCATCTGACTTTAGACAAAACCTAGACTCGTCAATGAACAATATTTTCCCCCAGTCATCATCATTCCAGTTTTGGTATGAGCGAGCAAAGTTAGCCCGAGCTACTCGATGATCTGTGGTGAGTAAGGGTCCTCTATCTGGCAAGTACGTCTTTATTACAGCTTTTTTAACTCTTCTTCTTACGGTTTTAGTGCTAACTGTAACCTGTTGAACATACTGGTCATAGATCTGACCTCAGAAGATGTCAAAGTGCTATTTCTCAGAACACTGCTCACCATAAATCAATCGTCTCTTGCTGAAGTGACACTCTTGCGACCATGATCTGCACGTCTCGTGTACCCACCAGTCTGCTGATATCGTCGAACAATTCGAAATATGACGGATTTGTAAAACCCGTAATCTTTGAGCCACTTCTTTATAACTTTGACCATTTTCAATTAAAGTAACAGCTTTGGAAACCTGAGCTACGCTAAGATTCGGCTTTGTCCATTCATTGATTTGTAAGCACCACTATTGCGATATGTTTTTGTGAAAAAAAGACAGAATTTTATTAATTGATTACGCACACTTTAGTAAAATTATTCCAATAGACTAGTGGAAATAGCAAATAAACAAAAAAAAAAACAAACGAATACCTGAAACAAAAGACTACTGAAGTAATTCTTTTTTCAAATTAAACATTATGGTATATGTGGCCAGTTTGTACTAAGTACTTTTAGTGCATATTTCAGTTGTTTTTTCGATTGATGAACCGTTCCTCTAACTATGTCCATGAGTGTAGATTTGTCAGGCTCAATCATCAGGCCGGTAATACACTTCCGATTCTTTGACAGACGGGTGGTCGTATTCGACTATCCGAATGCATTCGTTCCATAAATACATTTTGTAAGACATCGCTTATCTATATTAAAATTTCATCCGACGATCAGACAAAAAATTCAGATACTTGCATTTTTATTTAGAGGTAGAATCTTTATTTTGGCAATGCATTTTTATATAGTATTTTGTACTATTATCAACTTTTATTTAGACGATGCCCATTAACAGCAGATATATTAATTAATTTAGTTTTCTTTTTTTAGTTTAATCAGTTCATTGTTGTGCGTTGCTTTGCTTAGGTACCTTGTTTGTTATCACTTTGTGACACTGACAACCTATATTTAGGTCTATTACAGATTTTTTCATGATTTGAAATATAAATTGACGTAACCAAGTATGCCTTGAGCTCCAACGGCAAATAAATGAAAATGACACGTGTATTACTCATTTGACTGAACCGTAGATATGTATTCATAAGACTGAATTTTGATTTGAGTCAAATTAATCAGTGCTAAGCTAAATAATATGTAAATTTCATCGAATTTTATGGTTTTATATAGTCCAACGACTCTTTTTGGAAAAAAACCGAAATAACCGAAAAACCCGGTTTTAACCGGTTTGAAAAAATAAAAACCGAATTAACCGGCTTATAAAATAACCCGGTTTTTACAAGCCCTAGTATCTACCTAGGTGGGTCTACTGTATTGCCTAGCATTCATAAATCCCATAATCCCAAGTGTAAGCTACTGCTGTTTATTTATTTACTTTGTTCATTTTAAAAACGAAACGGCGAAAGGCTTTATAGCTATATTGCCTAGTCTTTTGTTTATCTTATTTTTGTAAAATACCCCTTTACTGTGCAGCCATTTTCTTTTCTCCGTAAGCTACATACTGCGTAGATTTTAATAAACTTTAGTTTAATAAAACCTACGCAGTACCAAGCAGGCAGCGCAGGCAAAAGCTCGATGCCATTTCTGATGATAATCAATTACTTATTAAGAAAATATTATCGATTTGCAAGTTCCTATTATTTATATGTAATGAAACTCTCCCGTGATTTCTCGTAGCATCGAGTCGGAGCCTCTCGCCCGTGTGAAACAGGTTCGATCTCGAGGTCGCCGGCAAATTTATAACTTGAATCGGTAAGTAAGTTGTCTCTAGAATGTTCCACTTGTAGGTACGCGTAGCTATCTATACTTGCTAGCTATACTATGGACGCTTCCTTCTGTATAGATACACGATATGTTATTCTGACGGAATGAGGCTTGCTTCGTATTAAATTTGATTTAGTAACAGAATACTAGACCTACGTATAGAACACTAGATGGACATACCGGGTGGTACCTAACCTTACCAACGATTGTTTGCAACAATCTGCAGTTAGCTCAACTTTTTCAAATGTTAATACTTATACTTATTATTCTTTGTATATAGTATTCTAGTACCTACCCATAACACAAGCTCTGGTTAGCTTGGAGCTAGATGATGTGTGAATTATTCAACATTATTTAAAATGTAATTTTCTTTGTAAATAAAGTATTATTAACCTTCCTATTTCTGTTAAACAAAGCAAGATTACGCACCCATGGGACATTTAGGAAATCCCACGGTTCATACAAACGTGAAGAGGCTGTAAGACGTACACTTTTCATACAAAATAGTATTACGTTTCCTTTTTATATTTCAACTTATTTGCTAAAAAGAGTTCAAGTCTTCCCAAGGCTCCTTAACCATGAGGATTCTCATAACATTGGTTACATAAAAATTTATGAAAAAAACACCGAAATATAAGGACGCTTGATCTGGCAACAAAGGCGCATAAACAAGCCTAAACGAGGCCTTTGCATAATATTCTGCCTCGTTACGAGGAAGAGACATTTTATAACTGATTACTTTGCTTTCCCACCAAGTTCTGATTCTTGCCATTGTTTTTGAAGCACCTTCAAAAGAGTGTATTAATTTATGTGTATTAATTTATGAACTATTTGCTGAATTATGTCTGGATCCGCAATACGAGTTGAACACGAGGTGAGTGTTTTTGGTGCATAGCAAAGCGACATTTGTTAAACTATTAAATAAATAACCTAACTAATAATAATAAAAAAAAACATAAATATTTTTAGTGGAGTTTTTACCAGGCATATTTGAAATTTCGTTCACGAATAAATATAATAAGATTATTTACGGTTATCACATTAACGGCCATGTTTTGAAACGTTCGCGCGTAGTCAAAGACCTGGGAATTTACTTTGATGATAAGCTTTCTTTTCGGCCGCATTACCAACACATTACTTCTAAAGCTAATAAACTATTAGGGTTTGTCTTCAGATCAACTAAAGGTTTTAAAAAGCCCCATAGTCAAGTCAACTATACCTTTTCTTTGCCCTTGTACGAAGTGTTTATAGTTTACTATTTTTTGCCCTCTGCAGCACATCCGATAATATTGTGTCATTGAATAAAAAAATAGTAATTAATGACTTTTTTGAACAGAAACTCACCACTTTATTCCATCCACGCGTTTATATTCTTACAGTTTTTCAGAATATTAGGTTAGTATCGACATTTTGAAAACCGATTCGCATATTCTCAAAAAAAATCAGTCTATGAAACAATGTTGTCTTTTATTCCCTTATATAAGTAATAAACGTATATATACGTGTATAGTTATATCATACTAGCTGACCCCCTCGCAATTTCATTTGCGAGGACTTAACGGTAAAAAATCTTGACGAAATCCGCTAATACCCTATTTTAAGAGTCGGAAATTCCAGAAACCCGCTTTAAATATCATGTATCCCGTAATCCCGTTATAAGGGTTTTCTTTAAAAAATAACCATAAACTGTATTTTTTTCATAGTGATAATGACACGATGGACTTCAAACATTCTACTTTGCCCATCTCAAACTTGAATACCCGTTTTTATCCCATTTTCAGGATTGTTTTGAAAAATCCTAAAATACGTATTCAATATTTTTGTTTGTGTACTTGTCTCTGTAAATTTTAAGCCAATAGCGTCAATGGTTGATAAATTTCACCACAATAACCTCAATAGTTTGACTTCCTTTTCATACTTATATAGTGACATTTTTGAAAAATCCTGATACACTTATTTCATTTTATAGTTTTTTCAGTATATACTGAAAGTTTCAAGTCTGTGCTATATTAAAAAGTTATAGACATTTCAATACGGAGCCAAACTAAGAATCTCAATCTTGAACAACCAATTTTACCCTATTTTCAGGAATATTTTGAAAAATCCTGAAACATGTGTTCAATATTTTTGTATGTTTAATATTTCCTGTAAATTTCAAGAAAATCGGACCACCGGTTACAGAGTTAGAAAAAGGACGAAAAAAACGTCAACCCCCCTTTTCACCCCTTTAGGGGTGCAATTTCCAAAAATCCCTTCTTAGCGGGTAGTTGTGTTGTAAGAGGAACCTATCTTCCAAATTTTAGCTTTCTAGCTTCAGCGGTTTAGGCTGGGCGTTGTCGCCAGAAAATCGCTTGTTCCTTTATATATTAAGATTAATTGTATTATTTTTGTACTTACATATGTTTTCACTAATTTCTTTTTTCCTTTCTTTATATTAATAAATACGTGGACGGAGCATAAATGGTCTAGTGTTTGTACAACAGTCACGTAAGTATTCCATAACATAACCAAGGCTAATAAATCCATTGAAAGACCAGAGAAGTGGTTCCACGTCTGCATCAGATGTTAGCAAACAATGATATTCCATTCCACTCTGCACTTACCACCCACTGCATGGAGTGACAATGCCTTGCAGTCGCACTCGTTCATTTGTGGACCACTCATGTTTAACTGGTAAACCCTTTGATTGGTGATGGAATATACAATTTTTTCATTAGTGTGTAGGTATATCTCTCCCCTGCTGTCCACTAAAAGTGCGTATAATTTTTTTTTTCTCGAAATATCAATTGTAAATGGTCAAAATTCGACTAAACTCTAAGGACACAAGCAAAAGGTTATTTTATACCCTTTTTCTATATCTACACTAATATTATAAAGAGGAAAGATTTGATTGTTTGTATGTTTGTTTGAATTGAATAGGCTCCGAAACTACTGGACCGATTTGAAAAATTCTTTCACCATTAGAATCCTAAATTTTCCGTGATGAACATAGGCTAATAATATTTTCTAAAAAGTTAGGGATCCGCATGAAAAATTCAATAATTGAACCGTGTGCTGTATATTCAACCTCTTTTTCTATTATGGCGCGTCAGAATAGAAAAAGAGGTTGAATATAATATCGCAAGGTGCTTGCTTTTTCTCTACGGCCAGTGTCAGTTATGGCCAGTGCAAGTCAATGTCAATGCCGTGTGAATTATCCAGCATTATTTATGAAATTGCTTTTTTTGGGGATACATAATTCCTCCATGTCGTGCCCAATCCCACTGACTGACGAAATTAACGGCCAAATACTCAAACGCACCTCACATCTCAAGTAGCTATTTATTAACAGTTAAAGTACAGTACCTAAATCTGAGTTACGTTTAACTTTACGGAGCTAAGAGAGCTCGGAATTGATTACCTCTGTTTATCTTATTAATTTATTATTTTGAACCGGTCTTCAAATCAACTACCGATACAATACAGCACAGTGTACTATTGTAAGGCACGTACAATAAGAAGAGATGACTAGCAAGACCTAGGAACAGAATTACTGGAGAACAAATACCTATTCGCGTGGGCGACGGTGAATGCTGCGAGGATTCTAGGAAAGTACCAGGATAAAAAGGACCGCTAGGTTTTTTTATTTACTAAAGAGGTGGTATATAAACGTGCCGGTCGCTTATCGGGTGTGACATAAACCTATGTTTTTTGAAAACAATGGAGTCGTGGACGTCTGGGAATAAGCCACATCATCATCTATGGACAAAAATTATAAATTTATACATGTTGGGTTACATTGAAGTTTTCTTACGGATATCTAACTTTTTGAAAATAATCTCTAGCCTAAAACATTAGGGATAAGGTAAGATTCTAATGGTGAAATATCTTTTCAATTTTGTCGAGTACTTTCTGAGAATATTTTTATATTATTTAATTTGGGAAACTAGCAGTTATTATTAACTTAATTAAAAACTTTATATGTAGATAACACTAATAGAAACAAAATTTCCACTATTAATAGAAACATTAAATCAAATGAAACACAGACAGATGGGACCTTAATAAACAACTAAAACAATTATTTAATATTCACTCCATATTCTTTCCTTTAACTTAAATAGATTGAAGTGAACAATAAATCTAAGTGATCAGTAATTTTGCGACGTGTCCAAGAGTCCCGTAAGGTCTAAAGGAAATTAAGCACTTTGATATTTGAAGGAGTAATTAATAGAACTACTTAGCAACTGTTTTACCATTATGGATAAGACTGAGTAACCCCCATTATAAAACTTGATTATTGAATAACCATAATGGTGCCTAA
The DNA here is from genome assembly GCA_963931895.1 of Eupithecia pulchellata. Taxonomy (NCBI): domain Eukaryota; kingdom Metazoa; phylum Arthropoda; class Insecta; order Lepidoptera; family Geometridae; genus Eupithecia; species Eupithecia pulchellata. Next base: position 1,314,672 of record OZ007521.1, on the reverse strand, counting down.
AGCCCGGTTCCCACGCTAATTATAACCATTGTAATTATAATGTAATGCTATCTGCGGCAGCGATCGTGTTAATTACGAACCTCTGTAAGGAGATCAATGCCGAATTCTAAGACCACCTTAGCTATGATTTAGGTTATTATATCTACGGTACCTGCCACAAAATAAATCATCATTATTATATCTGGCACATAAAATAAATAAGGCTGTATAGTACTGTCTGTAGAAGTGCATAAGGAACTCCCACAGCTTCACCTAGCCTCAAGCTAAGCAGAGCTTGCGTTATGGGTAAATACAACAACAACATCAGCCTATATAGTCCACTGCTGGACATAGGCCTCCCCTTATGAGCGCCATATGTGGCATTATTCATAATTTGGGGGTTATTGCCCATAACCCCCACGCTGGGCATGCGGGTTGGGGATCGCAGTTAGGTGGAATTGTTCTACAGAGGGCGCTGCTGCCTGCTCTCGGTGTGTTTCCCTTAGTCGCCTCTTACGACACCCACGGGAAGAGTTGGGGTGGTGCAATTCTATGCCCGCACGACACGGCAGTATGGTATATGTATGGGTAAATACTAGAAACCTATTCATAATACAATATGCTATAACTGGCCATCTTAAAAAAGTTCAACGAGCGCTGATTTTTCGCCAGGCCTCCATTAGTTTACCAAAACAACTAAATCACCTTCGCAAAAGGTCATTAGTAAGAAGACAATTTTTTTCCTTCCTTCCAAGAATAAAGGAGTGAACTTTATAAACAGCTGGACATTTGTTTTGAGTCACGAATAAAGTTTATTCAACTCACGCACGAGTCCCATATTGAAGGCGTTCGTCAAGGTAAATAAATACAATAGATATAGATATAGAAGAACGATTCCAAAAGAATAGTTTTCGTAAAATCTTCTCAAGACATCAAAGAAAGAAAAAAATAACATAAAAAATCTAATCATTTCAAACTACTTTTCAATGACGTTTTACTTTGAGCGCAAATGCCAGGATTTTAACTAAAACATAATATATGTATATTAATGATAATAAACCTAGAACCTGTGTGGGTTCTATTTTAGGGATGTATCAGTAAGTCCTTTTTTATACCGATAAGTAACCAGTGACGGTCCTATTGGTTTATATGTAGATTCTATATCTACATATAAACCAACCAATAGGACCGTCTGGTTCTATTCCTCTCTATTCAAAATTTCTCGATTAGCAATATGAACGTCCATTCAAGCGAATGAAAATCGTTGTATACCGACATACTAATTCAAACATAGTGCAAGAGGTCGCCATTAGAACGCTATATTGTAAAATTCCTCCCTACAAATATGAAGGTTTGTTTTTTGTTACCAAGTAAATCGTCTCTCTCGAATGAAACTACCACAAGACGAGGGGCCACTTGGATTCAAATCAACATATACATAGACGATGGGTAAAGATGTTGTGATTATGATTATAGATCTCTCACACAAAAGCTAGTTCAGAATAATATCGTTTTCCCTTAAATAACTTTAAGGGCGGTCCTGACCTAGGGGTGCAACACAACAATTAGCATTCAAATACTAGACAAAATGGCTAACCGCATACTTTAAGGAAGTGGCACGCAAGTCGTCCTGTAATTGTACACCTAATAACGATTCAAAACCCATATTAATTGAATTAATTTGAATTGCATTTTTTTATGTGCGACAGTCGTCGGTCCGAAACCGCGACAATTTTTATAGCAGGCAGACAACAACACAGAAATTTCCTCATAGAATCTCATTTTAAATGCTGGTTCGCTAGTTCTCATCGCCGCCGTAGAGCCGGTACAGCCTGCGCTCAAACTAAAATAGGCTCGATTCGATAAAACCAAGTCGTAAATGTTAAAATACCAATTTACTGTAAGACTCCGCCGGCTATAACTCAGCTCGGATGGACAATACACGTCGAGATATAATCGATACCTTCGCTGTACGACCTAAGGTATTTATAAAGCGCTCTTGGACAAAGACCACGGGTGGACCTCTATTACTGACGTGCAAGACGTTATATTCGATATTTTTTACAAGGTTTAATTCGAACTTTAATCCTCACAGAAACATAGAAAGATATTTAACGTAATTGAATACTAACATGTACCTAGTACCTACTAATAAGGCAGGTTAAGATTAAAACATTATAATCATTGGAACGAACATTAAATATAATATTAAAAGAGTGTATATAAAAGTGTGTCTTACGGTTTCTATCTTGTAGTCAAAGACATGATGAAAATTAAAACTGCTGACTGCAGCCGAGTATACCTGATTCCGCGTAACCGATCCGAGCGTGACGGTTCAGATTCGTTCGTTCACTTTTCATAAAAAATGGTAGCTCTTTGATGCTAATTTTTATCAAAAGTAGTAGATGTCTCATCGCCCTCTACCGCTAACCAATAACTAAAAGTAACTGTGTGGCAAATTCTGCGGTATTCCGTCGCAACTATCTGCGGCATTTGCATTGGATCGCCGCAATTACCTTATCTATATCGCGATAATTAAGCGAACATGGACCGAAACTGTGCTAACACTACATTCCAACCAGAATTTATGCTTCCGTTAATGCAAAAAACATCATAAATAACAAGGAAAGTTAAGTACCTAATAATAAAAAATGTCGTCATTAAAGACTACTTAAGATCATACAAGGAATTCGCTACTTATAATTCCTTTAAATCTTTGCAACGGTAGTTGGGCACGAAAACCTTGTTTATTCTGGATAGGTGATAGCAATTTCATGTTGAAACCAAGTTAATTAATTCTCGATTGAATAATTCTTGCTCGGTAATTCTATTTAAATTACTTACTGCTAATTCTGAAAATCTACTAAGTAACCTGAGTATAAGTTATTAAAATATAGGTTATTCTGACTCCTACTTCTAAAAAAATTCTGATGACATTTTATAAGTCAGGGTGAAAAAACAACTGCTTAGCTCAAAGTAGAGAGGTTTATACGTAAGAAGGCATAGTAGACATAATCGCGATAAGTCATATCGCATGTCAAGCCCCGCATGTCGACTGCCACGGTAATAGCCGCAATCTTTATCACAGTCTTATCTCTGAATCTCCGGGGACAGTTATTCGGACTCGTGACGTTATCTCCACAATGGCATTTCCTATTCGTACCCCAGATAGGCAGACGGCTGAATAGTGAATGGTAAATCGACTTGATCGTTCCAATTCCTACATAGATAGAGGATATAATAGTCTCTGATATTTTTAGGGTTCAATAGAATTATTTCATATGGTTATAGGAAACTACCATGAAAATGGAATCAGTTATGAAAAGAAAACCTCCGTAATGGAGATTATAGGCACCTCCATAATAGCTGTTACAAAGCTTACTTATTTGATGAACAGCCGAACGTTTTTCCTCTATGCCTATTTAAAATTAATGATAATGATGACCCGGATAAATGAATCAGCGTCTATGAAATTAAGACGAATAGATAGTGAGTCACAGATGATGCGACTGAAATGGCGCGGCCACAATGGCGGATGGCGATTAACCTCCAATGAGTTCAGCATACCGCCCGTTACCCGGAACAAGAGAATGTATCCGAGAACGGAACGTAAGGTAGCACTTTATTAGAGCCTTTTAATTTATACGAAGTCGAACTAAAGGTATTACTTAATTATAAGGTAAAGGTTAAGGTTCATAAGTCAGCTAACTTCAAGCATGTTATTGCTATCATTCAGTGTGTCTTCTTCCATTGACATAAGTCAGAGTGAGAAACAACATTATCAAGCAACTGTTTTGAGTTAATAGAGCATTATGAATAACTCGTATTGAATTGTAATTATACATTGTTGAATATTTTTTTACTCCTGTAGTAGTAGGTATGCGGATCATCGCAAGTGTGGAAATGGGTAAGACGCTTGACCAGGCGAAAGATAGCAGGGCGACAGGCATAACGGAGCTCAGAGAAACTCAAAGGCCAAAACAACAGACCACAAAGCCAATGGTCAGACGACATTAGCCGGGAAAGAGTGCATCAGGGTAGCACAGGATTGGACAGAATTGCCTAATAGAGAGTAGGCCTATACCTAGCAGAGGACTGTCGGGCTGCGTAAACAGAATCATTTATAGACTTGCTCACAGACATCAGATTATCTCCTAGGTTCATATTATAGTCATCAAACGAGAGCTAGTCGACTGCCGATGGGAGTGGTGCGATGGGGCAGTGAAGTAACATAATTGTGGCCTTTACGAAATATGCACGATGGAACAACTTCCCTGATGCATGCTTCGAGCAATTTCCAGTGATGTTACGAATACTGCTTTTGTTTTCTTTTCCATGTACAGTCAATTTTTCATGGCAATCTACTTTATAAAACAACTAGCGGTCCGCCCCGGCTTCGCACGGGTATTAAACAAAAATTTCAGAAATTATACACTCTAACACGATGGGTTTCACAGTTTTCATACGGATCCTATATCGGAACTTTATATCTTAGTATCTTTACTACTTTTAACATACATTATTTAGTAAAAACCTTTAGGAACGTGTAAACATAATATATTATTTATTTGAAAAAAGAATCAAGATGTGTGTAAAACTGCACAGAATGTTCTGCATCAGAATTCCTTTGCATACGCCCACATATTACTTTCCCATAGGTTCTCCAGTTTTTACTCCATCCATTCTCATTTATACATTTAACCGGCGCGTATCCTTCCTGTGTCTAATAATGATGGACCTGAAGGTTAGACCTAACCATCAGCTTGAATATTATTATAATGTACTACAGTCTGATTTATCTATACTACTATTGTAAAGAGGAAGATTTGAATGTTTGTTTGTTTGAATTGAATAGGCTCCACAACTACTGGAGGGATTTAAAAAATTCTTTCATTATCCGAACCTTAAATTTTTTTCTGGTAAAAATAGGCTATAGAGTATTTTCAAAAAAATTTGGAATCCGCTACAAAATGAATTTTTTTGTTAAATACTCATATGACTCTTTGTATGTTATATTGTATTCTAAATATAACAGAAATCAAACTAACCTAACCTAACTATATAACTTTGTCAATATTTTAAAAGAAAGCTTTCAGCGAAAACTTTTCCTTCACTCTATGATCCACTAAATTAAAAGCGTTGACTTTCTCTTATGTAGGTACCTAGTTACTTTTCCCTCACCCTGTAGTCGCTGCTGTCTATTATTTCACTCCATTGAATCTTACTAGGATGTATATCATCTATACATTAAAAAATGTGAGGACTCGTGCGTTTTCAAGCACTAAATCTATCTCAACCCTAATGGCGCATCGGTTTTTGCAGCTAGAACACGCTGTGATGAATGGCCTTCGCTAAAAGGATAACTTGTAGGTTGTTAGCGAGTCGCTGACCCGACTACAAAATAAATAATGTCTGGCTTTGCAACAAACACTAAAAATACGCAAACAAACTTTCATCCCACTAAAGATTCACGACGCGACGACAAGAAAAAGTTGGCGCGATAAGTTGAACTGATATCATATCGGCTGGCAGAAAGGAAAAACTGGCGAGAAATTACGCCTCTGCCTACGAGTGATAAATGGGAAAATACATTACTGATACCTACTTTTATCTTGCATGCCTGTTAGAAGTAGACATTCTATACCTACCTACTGAGAAACTCTATAATTGTGTTCATTGTTAATAATTTATTAAGTATGTGTATTGTAGGCATATGTCCAATGGACTAACATGGACTGATGAAGATGATGATATGTATTGAAGACATTGTCTTAAATACAAATAAATACATAAATTTAACCATAACTCAAAACTGACTGACTGTGACTGTTTACCTTCTCTCTCATATTCTAAGATACGCTTCGCCAGTATCTATGTCCTTGCAGTACAATTTCCAAAGCTATAAAATAAATAGTATAAATTAAATGAAATATGAAAATATAAAAATTGTGTACCTAGGTATGGTCCAGCACATTCTCCCACAGCAGTTTTTTTATCCAAGTCTACAGTCGTTACAGTATCGCATAAGTTTTTTTACTCTTACATCTCTATAGCATTGTAAAGCCAGCTCCAACGGTCGTTTCTCTCGAGTGAAAAAACAACGCAAAAAAACAAGTAAAAAGCGCTAGCCCGCCCGCGGCCGACGTACGCATATTTTTGTACCAAGGTTATCTTTTGCGAACCGATTTCTATACATAGGTACTTGTATGTCCGCTCAGAACAGTCCCGCCAAGATAGAATCTGTGAAGTAAGACTTCGTCGTTGTCAGGCGTCCGTCACTCTAACTGATCGCTCCAGGAATTCTACTTTTTGCTAACCTTACGTCTATTATGGGCTTGAAAAATATGAACGGAAAAGTTGTAGATAACAGTCTACGCCGCTAATTTCTCAAAGATCCCTTCAAGTTCGAAAGAAATTATTAAATCGCTGTCATACAACTAAGATTTTTCTCTCAGTATCCGGTAAGCGCTGCACACTGACAGGAGTTTATTGCAGGGAGATTCGAATGGAGTAAAATTATAGGCCGTTTCACAGATAAGTTAGTGGTACTATACACCTGATTTCTATGTGTACCTACAGGAGTGGTAGATGTTATGCAAAACGACGATAGGGAAATGGTTGAATGTTTTTATTTGCATCACTCGGATATAAAATAAACAAATTTTTGTACAAATAAGAAAGTATGAAAAAACGTTAATGCCGCATAGAAAGTACTTTTACCTAATTCCGGTATACACATTTACCACCATTTACCGAAAGGTAGGTATCAACCACTATATCTAATACTAATAATTACGCAGAATATCTACCAAATTCTATCACCCTGTGGCATACCGTCACGGATCACACCTCTGATGCAGTAATTTTCAGCAATAAACTTGATAAATAATAATACTAATAATAATACCGTCCTTACTTTATATTTCATTTCTTTGTTTGTGTTTATCTGTAAGTTTTCCTAAAATAAATATATAAAACTTTTCGCACGTTTTTTTTTAATATTTCAAAATACGTCAATACTAATGGTTATGTAATTTACAGAGGCCTTTTCAGCTGAAGCGAGTTCATAAATAAATGGCACTTGCAGATACTGCCTCATAATACCACAAGTCATAAAGCATTCTATAAACAAGTCCAATCGTAATTTATACTTGCAATCTTATAAAATAGACTGCGTGTAGGTATACTGGACGTTTAGTGTTGTTATAAATTAACTGGATACCAACATGGGAGATACTTGACCTTTCCGACAGATCTGAATGTCTTGGCTTGAATTTCTATTTGATCTACTCTAATCTTTGATATAGATCTGAAAATGAACCCACAGCACGATTTATGTTTATAAAATAGTCTGATTTCACTAGAGTACTCGTACTTTAGTCATAGCAGGTTCTACGATAGGTATGTTGAAGATGTTAGGTCAAAGCTTCACCTATCTCTTCCAAACCAAAAAGCTATATATATATTAAATAGGTATCATGTCTAAATAGTTTATTGTAGTAAAACGCAGTACGAACTTATAATCTTCTTTATTCGTTTCCAGCACAACTTATAACTCGATCTTAGAATCAAATACAAATGCCAGCTTTGCCACGTGGTTCAGACCAACGGAGCTAAGTCCACGTCCGTCGCTCACCGCGGCTCAAGGCAAAGTGCCGCTCCGCTCGGTCGGCCGCTGTCACTTTGACACCCGACCGACCGCGCCAAGCTACCGGAAATCTGAACCACGTTTCTACTACATTCTACTAATTAATTTCTTTTATAATTGTGAATAATCATAATCAACTTAAATTAAATACAGAATATTTTTTTAAATAATAACCATAATATTTACAGAACCTAACACTCGGCCTTCCTGACAACGTGTATGCCCCCATACACGTATCAGGTGAAAACCTAACCTAACACTCGCTTATAATAAATGTTAACTAATAAGTTATAACAAAATTAATTACAACTTCTGTAAATTAAAGTAATAATTTACTATACTACTAAACTAAACCAAGCTAATTTTTCGTATGATATATCATGTTGTATACAATGCAATAGCTTTCTTCTATGAACTTCTAAATATATGATGTAACATTAAAATAATAACAAACTTAACAAAATTAACTGAAAATATTTCTAATACATCATCATCGTTAATCTTCAACATTTGAATGAAACACTTATTATTATTTACATACACATGAATTCCAATCTCATCTCTGAATTTCTAAAATAACGTGAACCCATCTATTCTCACGTTTTCTAAACTCAATAAGTCTATACCTGAGATCATATGAACCCATCCATTCTCATATGACCCTCAGGGATATAGACTACTTTGCAAGGCAACATGAACCCATCCATTCTCATGTTTCCTTTGCAAGTCACTTCAGTACGTGAACCTTTCCATTCTCACGTCATGAAATTAACATGTGTATATACATAATATCTCACAAACACTTAATTCATAAATTTCGATATTAAGCTACCTTTAATCATCTTCATTATCATCAGATACAGAGTTTTCATTTTCTGTATTATCATCATTAAGCTCTAGGGCCGCCACATGAACCCATGGACGCATACGATTAGCAGCTACTGTTGTCTTACGAGTATTTTTATTACTGCTTAGCCCTGGAATCGCAGCTAGTTCATAACGATCATTATCTAGCACAGCAACAACACGATAAGGACCAACATATGAAGGTAGAAGCTTTCTACTATTACCATCGTTCGCGTAATTAGTTTTTGTGATTTTAACTAGCTCACCCTCGGAGTATTTATGCGCTGGTCGCTTAGTTTTATCAAAACTTTGTTTTTGTTTCACCTGATTCTCATCGATCTTATCTTTGACTTCGTCACGCAGAGCGCAGAGTTCAATTTGATTTCGCGTAGCCTGCCTAACTTCATTCAACCTTGGATCAACCTCGCTGTTAATTTGTGTGCCAAACATAACCTCTGCAGGAGCTCTACCAGTGGTTTTTTGTATGCTATTGTTGAGCCCCCATTGAACGCGACCTACTTTCAAATCCCATTCCTTTTCGTTCCCATTTAAGTTCTGCGCAGTTAGAGCATCAAGAATCGTACGATTGTACCTCTCTACCTGTCCGTTTGACTGGGGACTAGCTACAGCATTAAGGATGTGCTTAATACCTTTATCAGAACAGAACTTTTTGAAAAGCCGCGAAGTAAAACAAGTACCCCTATCGCTAATTATCCGATCTGGCGATCGAAAGATATCAAAAATACTTTCGAGAGCATTTATAGCAGTTATAGATTTGGTATTCCTAACTGGTCTGGCAAACACAAACTTGGTAAAAGCATCTACCACGACTAGTAAGTAGTTATTCCCCTTTTTAGATTTTACGAACGGCCCTAAGTGGTCAATGTGGAGCGTGTGAAACGGGACTTCAATTTTAGTTATAGGGTTCAGTAAACCTTCTGAACTGTTGTTGCCCTTTTTTGAATATGCACATTCTATACACGCGCTCACGTATTTCTTTACGAACTTAGTCATTCGGGGGAACCAATAGGACTTTTTTATACGTTCCAAAGTCTTTTCTACTCCGAGGTGACCAATGTCGTCGTGGTTTAGCCGACACAATTGCCACCTCGCTCCCTTAGGTACAGCCCACCTGATGTCATCTTTATCCCCGTTCAAACATCTATATATACCATTATCCTTAATAATGTAATTGTCCTTAATATACTTTAGACCTTCAGGGTCTAGGTCAGAGTCAAGAATATCACGCACTCTCTTCAGTTCGGAATCTCCTAGCTGAAGCGTGTGCAGCCAATCATCTTGGCTTATAGCCATAACCATAGGATACTGATCTACTTGTCCTAGGTCATTTGATATAGGATTTCTCGACAAAGCATCTACATGTAACATTTTAGTACCGGGGCGATATTCTATAGAACAATCGAACTCCTGCAGCATCAACCACCATCTGGCTATACGAGGGATCAGGTCTCGTTTGGTAAAAGTTGTGCGTAATGCGCTGCAGTCGGATACGATTTTGAAATTCTGACCAAGCAGGTAGACTCTAAATTTCTTTAAGGAACAAACTACAGCTAAGGTCTCCAACTCATAGGAGTGAAATTTTTTCTCTTCGGGAGAGGTTTGGCGGCTATAAAAAGCTACAGGTTGTAAAGATTCTGAACTTGTCATACGTTGCATTAGAATGCCTCCTATACCAATTCTACTAGCATCGGTATGCAACTCAAACTCTGCAGAAGGATTGTAAATTGCCAAAACTGGCCTCTCTACCAACTTCTCCTTGAGAACCTTAAAAGCATCTTCCTGTTCGCTACCCCATGACCAAACCGCATCTTTCTTTAGTAATTTACTAAGAGGATGAGCTAATTGAGCAAAGTTCTGTATAAACTTGCGAAAATAGCTTGCCAAGCCCAGGAATTGGCGCACGCTGTGCAGATTCACTGGTCGTGGAAAATCCATGACAGACTGTATCTTCTTGATACCTGGCCTAACCCCAGCGGCACAAATTTCATAACCTAAATAATCAATTTTGTCCTTCAAAAACTCGCATTTAGTCAAGTTAAGAGTCAAATTAGCTTGTTCCAATAATTTAAGAATATGTTCTAACTTCCCTAAACAGTCATTTACATTCTTCCCGTATATTAGCAAGTCATCAATGTAGGCAGTAGCCTCAGTAAACCTTGCTGACCCCAATATCCTATTCATCATTCGTTGGAAAACCGCTGGAGCATTCGCTAGACCGAACGGCATGCGGTTAAACTCATATTGGCCGTCCGGGGTAACGAATGACGTCAGCGGCTTTGAGTTCTCTGATATGGGGACCTGGTAATAACCGGATGCTAGATCCAGGGATATGAAACACGCTTGACCAGAAAGTCTAGCAATTTCGTCTTCTATTATCGGCATCAGATATCGCTCCTTAATAGTCATGGAATTGAGCATCCTATAGTCTATGCACAAGCGATGCTTTCCATCTTTCTTACGGACAAGAATTATGGGGCTTGCGTACTCTGATACAGATTCTCTGATAATTTCCGAATCTAACATTTCCTGAACCATATTTCGTACGTCTTGCCTTTCTTTAGTAGAGAGCCGGTAAGGTCTGTATACGACCGGGGTCTTACTATTGACTTCAATTGTCATTTCGCAAACGTTAGTGCAACCTAAGTTTTTAAGGGATGATGCAAAACAATGCCTATATCTCCTTAGTATTTCAAACAACCTATTTTTGTCAGTATCACTGACACTATCACCGACACGAACCTGACCAATATCGATGTCCCTATCGGAATCAAGTGACACTTCAGGCTGTGGACTAACTATCCTGTTAACTACCCTGACTCTAGTTGCGCGTCCCATAATACCCTCTTGGACTACTCCATAGCTTCGCAACGGTATCGCACAAACATTTACAGTACCGTTCTTGACGAGATACAATCCACTAGTCACGAAACACTCTTCGTTTGGCCTACCAATCACCCCACTATCCAGCAAAATGTACCCGTCGAAAGATGGCTCGACTAAAGCCCTAATTGTGGTCTCACCGCTCAGCCTCACAGTATTGTTTAACTTAATGCACACGGTATTATCATTGTTACATGAGTATTCACCTGACTGCGAAAAGGGCATTTCGTCACTAATGTTAAGGAACTTCAGTTCTTTTGTATTTTTAATGACAATAATGTGAGGCTGTTCTGTGTAAGTCTGCCCTACAAGGATGGGTGCATCTAATAACTCATTGTCTACCACACAACAGCGAACTTTGGCATGGACTCCGTCAATACAAATGTCAACATCAACCTTACCCTCTGAACGTACGATTTCGTTGCCAAAACCCTTCATCACTGTTACTACTCCATCGTGTTTCAGACCTAAGTCCGAGACCAATGATTTCTTGAGTAGGGATACCTCACTACCGAAATCTATAAAAGCATCTGCGCTAAAATTGTTAACCGAGACCTTCTTTAGGAATTTAGAATTTGGTTTAGTTGCGGTAATACACATAGTCTTATTGACTTCATCCGTAGTTTTAGCTGTCGATTTTGAAAAGCATTTCTCCGCAGTGTGACCTACCTTATTACATTTGGAGCAAATTATCAGCGTTTTTGTGCATTTGAGGTAGGGGTGGCCCCTTTCTTTGCAATTGAAACATAACAAATTGCTACTATTTTGTTGCTTATTATTAGGGGTCTTGTTAGGTATATTCCCAGATTCGGAACCTGATTTTTGCTTAAAACCATTCTTTTGGTCCAGCGATGGAGCTGCGCTATCTTTGTTACTCATTAAGAACTGCAACAATTGGTCCGGATGGTTGCAACGTAAGGCAAGAGCACTAGATTTTGTGGTTTTGTCACTGATACCGTGAATAATACATTCTGCCGCTCGTTTACCAGTTATGTCGCATTGATTCAAAAGACTAAGCTTTTCGTAAAAGTACACTTCAATGGGTTCATTGTACCTACTCTTTCTTCTTAACATATCCTCCAAAGATTGGCCATAATTCTGTTCATATGGAAATGCACTTAGTAATTTTTCTTGCCATTCAGTCCAGCTGTATAAAATAGAGTCTAAACTCTCGTACCAGATTTTGGCCAATCCTTGGAGTTTCTGCATTGCGAAGTGAACAGTACTCTTGTCATCCCAGCCATAAACGGAAGCGCACTCGTTAACTTTTTTAAGCCATATATCAATACGTTGATTTTTAACAGAGGGGTTAAACTCTGGCAAAATATTTAGAGCATTTGAAGTTCCGCTTGTAGTTTTAGGCTGTGATGTCAAGGCCTTAAAAGTACCTAACAAGTTCATGACATCCTTAACAGAAAATTCAACATCTGACCTATCGGGTTCTACCTCTACAGCTACATTACTGCTGCGGCTTCTCTTGCGCCTACGGTTTGGTGATCGAGAATGGTTTCGCCGTGACAGGTGACGCGATAGGCTATCATATTCTCGGCGGCTAGCTGATAATCGGCTACGACCTACTCTAACCTCTTTCTCCAATATGCGCAGTCGCTCTCTTTCACGATCAAGCTCCTTCTCCCACTCTTGACCGCTCCGCTCCTGTGACTGCACCTGGCTGCGGTTGCGTAGACGGCTTCGACTGCGAAGAGGGCTTCGGCTGCGTAAACGGCTTCGGCTGCGAAGACGGCTTCGGCTGCGAAGACGGCTTCGGCTGCGTCGACTGCATCGGCTGCGAAGACCACTTCGGCTTCGGGGACGATGACAGCTACTACGCCTACGGCTCTGCCGGTCGCACTGACGGCTCTGCCGGTCGCACTGACGGCTCGACCTCGTCTCTCTCCCGCCTTCACCAGCACACGGTGCCAGTGACGGTGTCTGAAGGCGTCGGGAGCCGTCGCTATCGAGAGGCATTATCTGGAACTCAGAGAAACCAGCATTATTACTTTATTCCTATATATAAAATATTTGAGGGTAGATTTAAATATTTGCCATTATCTCCTAAACGGTAACAGATACGTCAAAAATAACCAAATTTTAGTCCCCCTATGGTACCCCACTTACAAAATATTCAATTGTTCTGTACCACTTTGGATGACGTCATCACGTGTCGCTACTCCAAAAAGTTTTGAAAATTTATGTAACACGTGCGTACATTGCTTCTCGTTAAAACAAATCGTTTTCTATATTTTAAATAATCATTGGTAAACTATATGGCATGATTCATAGCCCTATAAAAAAATTTAGGCGTGTACTTACCACTTCTGATTTGTAGTAAAACGCAGTACGAACTTATAATCTTCTTTATTCGTTTCCAGCACAACTTATAACTCGATCTTAGAATCAAATACAAATGCCAGCTTTGCCACGTGGTTCAGACCAACGGAGCTAAGTCCACGTCCGTCGCTCACCGCGGCTCAAGGCAAAGTGCCGCTCCGCTCGGTCGGCCGCTGTCACTTTGACACCCGACCGACCGCGCCAAGCTACCGGAAATCTGAACCACGTTTCTACTACATTCTACTAATTAATTTCTTTTATAATTGTGAATAATCATAATCAACTTAAATTAAATACAGAATATTTTTTTAAATAATAACCATAATATTTACAGAACCTAACATTATATATTTGATATAGTCTATAAGTATATACCTATAATGATACTTCATATCAACAGAGGTACAACAAATTGCAACTTATATGTATAATTTTTCTAAGATCTAAGCCGTCACCAGAAGACCCAGATGCGGGCAACATTGTCACGTTGAATGGCAATTTAAAATAAAAAGCCATATAATCGGATTCATACTTATCATATTTTTTCAGGCGGATTTATCGCATGATTTATTGATGATTTACTCCATGACTCAAAGTTTAAAAATCTTTGGCAACATTCGTACCTGCGTAGCACCATAAACGCACTGGTGTCTTCTATATGAAACAATTTATTTAATTTACTGTTTGCAACGAATAAATAACTTTTTCAGTTTTTTCCTCACATATCACCTGCAGTCGAAGTTTACCTTTGATTATGAATTCAGATATATCTGAAAATAATAAAAAAAAAAATTGTAATGACTTAAGTCCACAACATTAGACGAAATCGACACAAGTCCGAGTTAAAAGCTTATTTATCTCTTTTTATAATCGATTGTTGGGGTCCTATTAATTATGAGCCATGTGAGACCTTCGTTGCTCCGTTTATGACCTGGTTTCGGCTCCCATGGCCGGCCATACAAGTTTTGTTTTTTTCTTTTAATATATTTACTACTCGATCGACCGGTAAAAAATAAAAAAGTTGAAGGGCTCTCGGGCAAGGCTGACGGACGAAGGAATAACATTTATATTTAGCTTGTATTCTTAATTACTAAGATATACAGGTATATTTAGGTGGAAGTGGAGATAGATTGTCTTTTGGCGGGCGATGTGAAGATTTTTAACAGAAATGTCTGTTTTTTCTTAATTTTGTACCATTATTCACGGTGCCTTTTCACCAAATAGAACTATGTTTAATGGTGTCCTAACAATGTGCAGCAAATCAACAAATATTCTTCCATTATATACCCAGAAAAAAAGCAAAGCAAATTCAAAAGGACAGCACTCTAGAACCCCGGGTGCTAAGAAATAATAATCCCTTTATTCCCCAAGAAGAATAATATCCATAACATTCGTAAGTTAGCAAGTCTAGATGGGCGGCGGCGGCGGCGGCGGCGCGGGCGCTTGGCAACAAGCCTACCTGCGCAGGCGCAGACGCTTCCCAAAACGAACGAGAGACCGCATTCCTGACCGCGCCCCGCGGCACCCCCGCGAGACGCCTAGGGCTACTACTTACACGAAATCTTTTTATTATTACTTTTTTGTTTTAAAAGCTAAGCAAAGATATTCCGGATCTAGAACAGCATCTATATACATTTTCATTTCGCTCCATTGGAGTTGTCCTTGTCCAAACATCTCCACCTCACCTTCTTTCTCCACTTCCCATCAAAAACATTGGCGTTTATGATTTTACTAGCAACGCCCCCGGCTTTGTATGGGTGGAATGCTGATAATGCATGTTATACATATAAACATTCGTCTTGAACTCTATCTATTTAAAAAAACCGTATTAAAATCCGTTGCGTAGTTTTAAATATCTAAGCATATATAGGGATAGACAGACAGTGGGAAGCGACTTCCTTTTATATTATGTAGTGATTACATATTACTATTAGTAGGACTAAACGAGAGGTTTTGGAGATGACGGCCAAAGGAAAGGGATTGAGACAAGGGCAAGAAGAAATGTGATGTCGAAGGCTTTCGCGATGAGGGGTGTCGAGGTAAACCGCACAATGACTCTCTTGCGTGATGAACGCAAGTTAATAGTCTCAACTTACATGCGTAAATTGAAAATTGCTTTCAAATTCATTACCCTGCGTTGCATCTGTACGCAATGTAGTCAGTTACATTTAAAACACTGACTACTTCCTAATTTAAAAAGCAAAGCTTGCAAAAATTGCCTATTAGATCGAGAGAGCTTAAAAAGTGAAAATTAAAAATAGGTGTTGGTTCGGTGGCAGCCCTAAGTGTCCTCACCCCTGCATCCCGACACAATGCGGACCTGTTGCCCGCGCCCCCCGCGCCCGCCACCCCGCCCCTGCAGCCTCCTATAAATAATTCAATAGCCGGATTAATTCGTGACCAGCCTGATTCAACTGTCAATTAACGCCCGTCTAAGATAGCCAGTCTACGCTCTATGGTCTACTTTTAAAGGTTTCGTAACGTAAATATGAAAATAAGCTGTGTTTTAGTTGCGATATCTTGGTAATTCTTGGCTACAAGCAGTGCCTGCAAAGTTTAGGGCCCAATTGTGATTGGAAACGACTTTTACTCTTCGACTCTTCTTGATTAAGGCTTTATTGACCGGACCATTATTCTGTTAATAACAAGAAACCCAATAATAAATACTTCAGAAACTTGTACCTAACACAAAAACTCGATAAAATTAGTCATTTACAGTTCCAGGAAAATAACTCTAGTATCTATTCATTATTCTTCGACTCTTCACGCAAATCTATTTAATATCAATAAAGTTAGATGTTTTATTGATATATAGTTTTGATTGTAGAATTGCTTGGTTCAACAAACTTAAAGGTTAACTTAAAGGTTTTTGTAAGTGGTTGCGATGTTAGCGGGGTTTTATGTTGTTAAGATAAAGATTTAGGAAACGATTTTATTTTCGCCGCTCGGCTTAATTAGTAATGCTTAACTTGAAAGAAAAGGATCTGTTTGATGCCTTCTTTTAAAACGAAAAACTTCGTACATGTGGCATTTTAAAAGGTTCATAAAACGGGGTTGCCTCAAAATGAGCTGTTTGTGCACTGTTCAGTGCACATTGGACTGGTAATGATAATAACGGCTTTCGGACTTAGAAATGGCGCTATGAGCAGTGCTGGGTGCTAAAGTTTTAATACTTGTGAAATCCGCACGATCATCCGAGACCTTTAGATACTTATGTCGTGAGTTTGCTCATAAGGAATTTCTGAGAAGTCAAAGCATTATTGAACTTTATTCCAAGTTATGTACTAAGAAACGGGGAAATGTTAACAAGTTCGAAAGGGCCTGCAAAACGCTTGTCGCTGCTTAAATACTTCGATGTGTCGAGAATTCTTCAACGGTTTGCCTTTGCCTTTTGCATTAAGAGGCAGAATCACAGAAGTATAAAAAATATACAGAAGATCGGACGCAATTTCCAATATAAATTTTCACGAGCCACCGTGACGCTTTTTACGCAAAAGGGTTGCCATGTGTTGAAATTACCAGGATCAAATTTCAGGTTTCGGATTTCAATAACTCTATTTCTTTAAGCACGTAAAATTTTATACAGTAAATTATTTTAAATAAGGAATAAGGTGTTATTGATTTTTTCTCTTTAAATTGTTGTCCACTAGTGGAAGAATTGAATAGGAAACCACTAGTACTTTCATATATTGTCTAATACATCTAATACATCTTTCTAATACATGTTTTTTTTTTCCTACGTAGACCTAATTTAGATACATATCAATATTTATTTATTTAGTAGACCTTTAGCTTAGCATAAAATTAAATTACATACAAAATATTGTCGGTGTGGAATGGAGCAACATTCGGCTAAGCATTAACATCATAGATAATCTATAGAGCAAAAGGCTTTAAAACCTAATACAGTAACGTCTCTCTACATTCATTAGTTATGGCAAGGCAATAAATTACCAAGTTTAACTTAGCCAGTTACACCGGTGCGGTGGTCCAGTTCTATGTAAAACTAATAATTAATATCAATTAAATACCACCATAATAAAACTTGTTGGCTGTCGGCATGTACAGCATGTTGTAAATTCAAGCTACTTTTTATAATCAAGAAACTGGTCCAATTCTTAGAGACAGGAAACTCATTCAAGTTTTTAAATATGGGTAAAAACCTTCTTTGTTTGTTATCTAGAATACCTAGTTAGTGATTATGAAATACTAATGGTGCACCCCGACGGATAACTAACTAAAATTTTGAAAATTATTAATTTTTACACACACACACATAACTTTTCATAAGGATTCCTAATCTTTTTAAAAATATTCCAAAGCCT
The DNA here is from genome assembly GCA_963931895.1 of Eupithecia pulchellata. Classification (NCBI taxonomy): domain Eukaryota; kingdom Metazoa; phylum Arthropoda; class Insecta; order Lepidoptera; family Geometridae; genus Eupithecia; species Eupithecia pulchellata. The sequence goes on along the minus strand of OZ007521.1, from coordinate 1,296,642 downwards.
ATGTTTAACAAGAATTAAGCAGAGTTCTAATGGTGAAATAAATTTTCTAAACATTCCAGTAGTTTTGGAGCCTATTCATTTCAAATATTCAAACAATCAAATCTTTCTGCTTTATAATATCAGTACAGATAGGGCTGCTAAGATTCCATTTACGTTCAATTTCATAGAAAAAAGTATTACTGGTCATGCCTCCAAAAGCCGAATGAAGATGAAGATGAACGGCCAGAATACATTCTGGTTTTTGTTAGAGACTAAAAAAATCGTCAATCTTATGATGATGATGATTGAAAAAAACGGAAACTTTATCATTTGATTTGGTTGCCCCTTTCAAAAACCATTACGTACATACCAATTAGTTTTAAGTAGAATAGCTCATTATAAAACTTACCTTTAAGGGAATGAAAATGAGATTGCAATGAGTAATTTATTATCGGTATAATTTGACTGCTACATTGTAATTTCTTTAATATAGTATATATCGAGCTGTCCCTAAAAAAGGTACAAATATAAATGTACAGAATAGAGAGGAGAAGACAATCTCCGGTCGATCTCGGGTCGGTCGTGACCAAACTCCCGCGCATGTGGGGCGTGGCGACGAGCTGTGAGTGTGTGGGTGTTATAGCACTGTGTCCATTGTATATTATATCGGATGATATTGATATACTTATCTATGAAAAAAAAATATCAGCAGACTAAGTTAACGGTATTTTATGTTTGGCTAGTAAGACAAACGCTGGAAAACCTATTTTTTTACTAATAATTAGGTACGGCTCTAATAACACGTTACCTATCGATTAGTTGTTTTGCATTAAGTATTGATCATAATATAAAACCTTATCTACGAGTATACTTCGTTCACGGGTTTATTTTGATTTTGACAGCTCAAGTGGTATTCAATCATGTAAGTACATCATGAATATTAAATGAACACGTGGATAAAAGAGATTCAACCCGAAACAAGTCCCGAAACTGTTAACATTGCACGATACTGACTGCCGGGCGGTGCGGAAATTGAACTAACAGAGTATTTCCATTCAATTATCCCATTCAAAAATGGAACAACTCAAGACATATGTTAATACTAGGTATAGATTACACCATACTATTAGGTTACCTTACCCGGTATATCAACGACTTGGTAAAAACTGCAGGAAAGCTCTGATCCAGGACAGCTACAAAAAGAACTGATTGGAAACGCAAGGAGCTACTTTTACCGCCACAGGCGGTCCATACCCTAAGAATAAGGAGTAAGATAACTATTTTAAATTCTTAATTTGAATCATAGTGTATCGAAAACAAAGCACTTTTTGTTTTATATTATCGGTAACCTGACATCAGGTCTGACAGCAATATTAAAATTTTACCATAAAAAAATTCGTCCATCAATGGAAACCAACAGAAAACTCGTTTAGGTATAGTCTGAGTACACGCTGCGGCTAAATGGTCCATCTGCGGAGTCAATGCTCTTGCAGATTTGGAATACGCGTATTGCCATTTTTTATAACCACAAGCTCAAAATGAGGTTGTATTTCTTGTATCTCGTGTACCGAGCTCCGTACTTCCATAGGTTAAAATGAGGTTGAAAATCCATTAGAATTGTAGAGCAAAGTAGGCTAAAAGCCTTTTTAGGTACCAGTAGGAGATTATGCGAACACTTTTTTTTTTTTTTTTGATTTTAAGATTGCTCAAAAAATATAGAATGTGAGCAAAACTTATCAATACAGGAAGGATCTTTACAAATCATTCATCATCAATATTTAAATTCTAATTCACGACTCTGATGGAACTTTCAAAATTATCTCAACAGATTTCAAATTAAGAATCAAAGAGTTCTTTATACGAAATAAAACGAAACCTTACTGATTTGCGCCGAATAATTTGTCAGAATCCATTTGTTTCAACTTCAATATTCGACTCGACTCTTCCAGCGCATTCTATTCAGAAAGGAGTCCGCAGCTTTCTCCAAGTTTCGATAGCATGGTAACAGAAGACAATATATCGATACGTACTTACAGATCGAGACCACTCGCAGGGCCGGGCTTGCGAAAAAACCCGCCTGGCTGGTCTAACCGGTCCGGCCGAATCTCGCCGGCCGCGCCGAATACATGGCTATCGACTTGAGTTTTATGGATTCTACTCCGCATTGACCATTTTAATGGATATGCATCGTCTACATTCTCCGTGGTTCAACTTCGTGTATCACCTGGGTGGATCACAGGAGGTTCTGGGTCTTTAACACCAACGAAAAGGTAAACGCCTCCTCTTTTAAATTGCTCAAAAAATACTAAACCAAAATGTCTTCTGAAGTGACCATCGTAGTAAATGTTTTTATTTTCAATTTACTCATCGGATCATCGGGTTATTAAAACAGAATATAATTAAGTAGCTATTTAACTTACAAACAACGTAATGCTAGAGTGGTAAGAAGGCAACGATCGACGCGACACAAACACGGAATCTTAGAAGCCAAATGAAACAGATTTAGCCAGGTCGGAATTAAAGAGATTTAGCCAGGTCGGAATGAAACGACCGTCTCTCCTTTGCAACTGTAGATACAGCTCAATTTGTGTTCCTTAATTTACTACTGAGAAATAATTGGAAACTGTGCTCAAGTAGATACGAAATACTGGAACTTTTTTAATAATTATTAATAATTCGATAATGGTTTGTCAATTTCATATTAACCAGGCAGCATCAATGTACAAAAAAGTACCAACTGAATCCGCAGTTTAAGCACCGAAGAACTGTTTACAATATTAATGTTAGCTAATAAAATAAATCAGCTTTTGATTTGATAAGCACTCATAAAATACCACGTAAAAATTAGTACGAGTTAATTTTCTGCCAACTTGATAAATGATGACAAGAAAATATGACCACAGACTTTCAGCTTAATGCGAAGCTTGTTTCGCTTCGTCAAAGAATTTATAAGTATCAAAAGAATATTTCCATAGTATTTGTGAAGACGCAACCCTAATCCTTCAAAACGAATGAATCAAAACAAAAGTACTGAGGGGATTACGAGGCCCAATCCCATAGTCAATCCTGCAGTCTGGTCTGGTCTGGTCGATGCTCTATGCTATAATCTAGGCTCAACCAGAATTGAAACTTAGCAATGGCCGCTAACAACTTTTTAGGGCTGTCACACTAAATTATAATCATTTATATTAACTATTGACGACTTCTGTGGCGCAGTAGGCGAAGGTCCGCCTGCGACTCGGGAGGTTGCGGGTTCGATTCCCGCCTGAGAACAAATATTTGTATATAGATAGATAGCGTTTATTAAAACAAATGATAAAATTTATATGTTTAGTAGCATCTTAAATCCTAAATTACTAGAGTTCTAGTTTATCTCTAGAACTCTAGTGTCTACACTAGAGTTCTCTCATATTACAGTCCAATAAAACACATTTTACATTTAATATCTATATTTAAATAAAAAGTAAGTAGATCTTTACTTTTACAATACAATACAATTAATGTTTTGTTAAAAAAAAACTAATAATAAAGTTCCGCATAAAATAGGTAGGACCACCGATCCATATAGACATTTTGACCCCTGCACATTTCAACTGTTGAACATTTTATCACGTTGACTACCCAGTCCCTAAACCCTATTCAAGAAGTTAGGTTAGGTTAGAAAACAAACACAATGGATAAAGAAACAAGAAAATAAACTAGTTTAACTTCGAACGTTGTTTTCCCTATGGTGCAGATATCTTACCTGAATATTTAGGACTAGCGGCCCGCCCCGGCTTCGCACGGGTATTAAACAAAAATTTCAGAAATTATACACACTAAAACGATGGGTTTCACAGTTTTCATACGGATCTTTACTTTTTTTAACAGCATTGGGGTTTTTGTCATTGACTCGACATTCCAAAACTGACACTGGCCGTAGAGAAAAAGCAAGCACCGTGCGCTATTATATTCAACCTCTTTTTCTATTCTGACGCGCCATAATAGAAAAAGAGGTTGAATATACAGCCCACGGTTCAATTATTGAATTTTTCATGCGGATCCCTAACTTTTTTGAAAATATTATGCCTATGCTCATCACGGAAAATTAAGGATTCTAATGGTGAAAGAATTTTTTAACTCGGTCCAGTAGTTTCGGAGCCTATTCAATTCAAACAAACATACAAACAAACAAACAATCAAATCTTTCCTCATAATATTAGTATAGATAAAAGAGATATGTTTTTCTTTATAGCGCATGGTACATTGAATGAAAGAAATAAAGATGAATTTATTTGGCCACAACAGATAGGTATATCTTTATAATCTATCTCATTAACCTACATATACCTTGTTTGCAACAGTCTGCAGTTATCTCAATTGTTTCAATTGAAATACTAGTTCTAATTTGGTTATTTAATTGTAATTTATTAATAAAGCAACTACAAAAAAAATACAAGATATAAAACTCTGCGCAAGTTCTTTAAACATTTCTACTGACAGAGAACAATGGTGGAACTAAAACTAAAATATAGTAATTTTAATGCCAACCCTGGTCAGGCACAATAGAAAAGTGAACATCGAGTGAATTGAGCGTCGAATCGAGACAGTAAATTATATTTCGCTAGGCCGCGTTCATCATAATAGCTGCATTCTTATAACTTCACTCATCAAAACCTGTAATAAACTTTTTAGACGATTGCAACGTAATCCCTTCAACTCAGGCCTTTGAAATCGTGAAAGCGGACTACAAAATCATAAAGTAATATACTCGTAATTTACACATCAATCTAAGCCGTCACCAGAAGGCAGAGCGCCCAGAATTCTAGCAGCATTGCCACGTTGTTGGATGGCGGTGCTAATTCGTTGATCAAAATAAAAGCCATCATTTCGATCACCTGTGGACGCTATGAGGTCTAATGTTCTGCAACAGTCACGTTACGCCAATAGCTACATTATACTGTGGGTTATTTATAATATAACTAACGGCTAAACCTGACTAAACAGATATTTCTGAGTGCTAAGAGACTTCATCTCCTTATCAATAGTTAAACAAGTAAGATATTTGGGTTTATGGCTAGACGGGTCTCTAAGGTGGGGCAAACACATAAATGAAACTATTCAAAAAGTTTCTAAGTATATTAATCTATTAAAAGTTCTATCCGGTCCGGGCTGGGGTATACATCAAAAACATTTAAGACATTTATATATTTCTGTTATTAGGAGTAGGATGGATTACGTTTCTTTTTTGTACGATAACAGTTGCCGAACAAATTTATTAAAGTTAGATAGGATCCAAAATCAAGCGTTGCGCGTCATAGGTGGGTATATTAGAAGTACCCCTATCCATGTAATGGAAAATGATCTATGCCTCCCTCCTCTTCGAATACGTAGAAAATTTCTTGCTGGTAAATTTTGGTTGCGATCTAGATCAGTTTCTAATAACACCACGATTAGTATAGTACAAGAACTGGAGTCCGTTAGTAAATCTCCTTATTGGACAAATAAAAAGCTACCGTTACTGATTTCTACCTTTACCGAACTCAAGTCATTAACAATACACAGCAGTTCTTATCTTGAAATGTTTACATTAGATACTTGGGTAAGTAACATTGAATTACGCGATGTTATCTTCGATTCAATCCCGTTAATAGATCGCGCTAAAAGAACGTATAATAATCATGTTTTAAAACTTATAACTACTAATCATATAAATCAAACATATAACAACTTTTACAAAATGTTCACTGATGGATCAAAAGACGGTGAAAAAGGCGGGGCTGCCTTCCTAGACCCTTATCTTGACTGGAGTGGTAAGTTTAGAATTGATTCCAACACATCCATAATGCATATTGAGTTAATTGCCATAGCGGAAGCTTTGTCGTATACTGTCTCAATTAATTTCGATAAATTTGTCATACTGACTGATTCAAAAAGCGCTTTGCAACATTTGGCTCGTTGTACCTCTCAAGTGAGAGGAATACCGATTGCCTATAAGATATTGGAATTAATTCTAAAGCTGAAATCGCACAATAAAAAGGTGTGTCTCCAGTGGATCCCTTCTCACATACAGCTGAAAGAAAATGATGATGTGGATCTACTAGCAAAGCAGGCGATCGGGGATGGCATCCCAATAAACCAGTCTCCTATATTTTCAGACTTCATAAACGTAGTGAAAAATCAGTGTATAGATTTGTGGCAAGAATACTTTGACGAGAGATCTAGGGAGAAGGGAATATGGTACAGAACTATCCAACCTTTGATATCTCGTTATCCATGGATTGATACCACCTTGTTTACAAGAAATAATTTAAAATCTTTACTTAGATTGCGCTCCGGACATATTCCTTCGAATAAATTCGCTTTTCTCATGAAAAAAGTAAATTCGCCAAATTGTGAGGAGTGTGGTGTTATTGAGGATATTCAGCATATAATAGTGGAATGTGTTCGGAATGCGACTTACAGATCCACACTCTTTAATCAAAATCGCACGATGGATATCGGTTATGTAAATAGCCTTTTATCCGACCCATCTCGTGATAAGATTTTACATCTGATAAGGTTATTAGAATTAGGTTTAGTTAAACAATAAGTTTTGTTTTGTAATTTTTTTCTTTCCATATTTGTGTTAAAATTTTACGGGCGATGTTATCGCTAAGCGATAAAGCCCTCAAATAAAAAAAAAAAAAAAAAAAAAAAAAAAAAAGAGACTTCATATGTAAGAGAAGATTATTAAAGGTTTTTTTTTTCAAACGATTGTTAAGCAGAGCTTATGTTACGGGTACTAGATGACACAGATGTTTTTACTGTCCACATCGTTCAAACAATTGTCCCGAGGTGGGAATCGAATCCGCACTCCTGCTTTCGGACCTTCTCGCCTGCTGCGACACACAAGTCAACAAATACCTTCATAGTATTGGTTACTTTTGATCCGGGAATAACGCGAATGAAGCCACATTCAGATGCTTCTATAAAAAATTCCATGCCATCTATGGCGCTCATTAGGGGAGGCCTATGTCCAGCAGTGGACTATTATAGGCTGGTGATGATGATGATGATGGTGATGAAGAGACTTCATCGAAGTATCTCACATGAGTCGGAGCCTGTGTACATACTTAAGTACTTTGGCTCTTTGTATACTTATATATATATTATATACTGTTTTGTGAATACCACATAAATAAATATACGGTTTGGTGATCTAAGTACGAGTAGTAAATGTCACCAATCCATCTGTCATTCGTAGTGATTATGGAACCCCCTTGTTTAGGGGAGGTAGGTATGTTCAGGTTTTTCATAAAAAAATATCGAAAGCTGAGAATAGTAAGTTTAGATGCAAACATAAAAATGATTTTCTTAGCTATTAATATATAATGGAGATATCAAAATACATGAACCTAATTACAACAGCATAGCAGCTTTTATAGAAAATAAAATCAAATAAGAAATAAATGCGAGAGTAAATCTGTTTGTGTGTCTGTTTCCTTTGCACGACTCTACAGCTGAATGGCTTAAGCCATAATGGTGCTTCCATTATAGAATAGATCCTATACAATCCACACAGCATCATCTAGCACAAGCTAAGCAGAGCTTATGTTACGGGTACTAGATACACAGATGTTTTTACTGTCCACGTCATCGTTCAAACAATTCTCTCGAGGTGGGAATCGAATCCGCACTCCTGCTTTCGGACCTTCGCCTGCTGCGACACACTAGTCGACAAATACCTTCATCATAATATTAGTAAAGCACTGGCTCCGCTACGCAGTTTTTAACTTTTGCGGTAGTCAGCCCACAATTGTACCCTATACATTAAGTTATGTTCCCAATAAATATTTTTGTATTTTTTTTGTACTTGTGATCCGGCAATTACGCGAACGAAGCCACATTCAGATGCTTCTATAAAAAATTCCAGCAATATTTATCCGCAGTAAAGTCGAGTTTTATTATTTTACCGTTTCATCGTGGAGAACTTAGCCGCTTTTATGCTGATGTTATTTCCATTATGCTGTTTACGATGTTTTTTATATATTTTACTTTATTGGCATCGTGTTTCTGGATCATATTGTCAGTACATTTCAGAGTTTCATATTTCATTCGCTTTTACATTTTGATTTAATAAAAGTCTAAAGCTTTTACTGGTTTACTGTGAGAAAATGGGTTGTATTCATTTTATTGTGTTTAGGGAAAGTACTCTGCAGGTCAGGAGTAAAAACAATGTAATGAGGTCATAACAATGTTTATGGGTTTTACAAGCCAATCCAGTATTTTACACTTCTCTTGCTAACTTTATATCTTAGATTAGTGGGCGTACAATTAGAGTAAGCCCAAGAGTGGAAAAGTGTTTTTCAAATTTGTTGTCTGAAATGTGTTTTGTCTTTGTTAATGAATCTTGGTGTTTCATTTAACAAAGACGTCGCAACTACAAAGTACAATGTGGCCAGAACAATCTAGTTTACCTAAAGTCCTACATTATAAATGTCAACTTGCAAAACGTGATATTTGTTGCCATGTTAACCTGAATCCAATCAATAAACCAGTTGCGAATTATCATCGTTCGAGTTAGTATTTCCAGGGCAATCGAATTAAAAAATCAATTAATACATAAGGTTATTACTCTATGTCTATTTATATGTCTATGGTTCGGCAAAAAATAATTAATATGTATCTTTTGCTGTCTAAATCACGTGAAGCTACATATTAAGACTTACGACAAAAACTTATGGAACAGCGAAGTAAAAAATGTATATGCTTCAAATCGGTAGCAAAAATTATCTATAAATAAATTCAAACAAATTGTCAAACATATTCATTGCAAAAATAGTAAGCCTTTCTATAAAATATCAGATTATTTTCTATACTAATTTTATAAAGAGGAAAGATTTAATGAATTGAATAGGCTCCGAAACAACTGGTCTGATTTGTTAAATTCTTTCACCATTAGAATCCTCAATTTTCAGTGATGAACATAGGCTATATAATATTTTCTTTTTTGTTTCAAAAAAATTAGGGTTCCGCATGAAAATTATTATTTATTTTATAAATATTTAATATAAATATATATTATTTTTTTGTTTAATACCCGTGCAAAGCCGGGGCGGACCGCTAGTTAAACTATAAAGGGCTTAAGCCGATTAAGTCTCGGTTTTAACATCCTCCCTCGCTTCGCAATGGGGTTCCCTAGTAAAACAATATACTATTTCACCTTACTTACCTAGTCTTAGCGCCTACTTCATTAATTCATATATATAATGATTGTACTTGTAGTTAAAACAAGATAAAGATTAGATATATTTCTAAATCTCATGTTCTGTAATATCTCCGTCGCGTGTTAAACAACCATTAGCTCTACAAGAAACGTTATTGTACAACAATAAACAAACCTGCACTTACATCGTCAATTAAGCAAGTTATCTTAGTTCGAGTCGTCTCAGGTCTTGTTTACATATGTATTAAAATGCATAATTTAAACATATGTGACGCAACACTTGAGTCACACAAGTTTGCTGGTTCGATTCCCACCTCAGGACAAATGTTACCTATATGTATTTCGGGTTTTTATTTTTACCAAAAAACATCATAAAACTTAAATAATACCGAAAATTTTCGATTTCTGCGAGAATTTAACTCGTTACTAATTAATGAGTCATCAATATCTGAATTTCGTAGCTAGCTAGATGATATATGACGAGGGAAGAACCCTCGTTACGCTTTTTCAAATGGGAGACGTCACCAGGAATGACGTCACTATCATCATTGTCTTGTTGGTAGAAGTCTGCTCCATCCAACCGGCGACCCGAGAAAGAGATTCCTGGCCCGAACGATCCCACGACACAGTTGATGACGTCAGCAGTGATGCCGTCACGATTTTCGTTGTCCGGATATTCCTCGATAGAAGGTAGTCTCAATGAAACAGCAGTTAGAAACAAGAACGTTTGATTTATTCCAGGGAGGTCCGTTCCCTCCGAGTGCTCGAGCAAGACTGAATGTTTTATTTTTTTTTTTTTTTTTTTTTTTCGAATGGACTTTAATGCTGTTGACCGCAGATGGCCATGACAGCGTTACCGGACTTTTGGCGGGCGCAGAGGGCGCCACACCGGTAAAGTTAGGTTGGGGCAACACGCGCAAGGGCCACCACTTAGGTGCGAACCTCGGCTTGGGCTGTTGCCAGATGCTACAAGAGGGTATGGAGGTTTCGCCTAAGTGCACAAGTGCACCTATGGGCGGAAGCGGGGAATTCTTCGACCCCGCATCCGGCGGGGTCGGTTTTTGATCGTGTGTGTAGTGTGCGGAAGCGAATCGGTACTAGTTGACGTCACCTCCGGGTTAGCGGCGGTGATTGGGTCAACGGGGTCACCGAGAACGTGTCTCGGTCTACGGAGGAGAGAACTCGTGGGCGGATTATCCACGGGATAATCGGGAATGGTGGAAATCAGGGGATTGTAATGATCAGCTGCCGCTTCATAATGACGCTGGGAAGCAGTCTTTATGAAGTGGGCAATGGACTCGAGTTTGAGATCTCGATGGAGGTCTTTATTGCGCATGTACCACGGGCAGCCCGTGGCTTTGCGCAGAAATCTATTTTGGACAACCTGAAGGTGGCGGACATTGACCGAATGGCCAAATACCACTGAGGAGTAGGTCATGATAGGACGTACGACCGCTTTGTAAAGTGTCACCTTATTTCTAAGGGACATTTTACTCTTCGCTCGTAGGAGGCTGTTCAGCCGGCTAAGTATAAACTTTGCACGGTTGGTTACAGCGCGAATGTGGGGTTTGAAGCTGAGGCGGTGATCTAAGATCACCCCTAAGTATTTGGCTGTCTTGGCCCAGGGAATGGGTTTACCAAATAGGGTAAGGGGTCTGGGCTTAGAGTAATTCCGTGAAAAGTACACTGCTGCACTTTTCGTCGGATTCACTTCTATGCGCCACTTTCTAAACCAGGCACCTAGTGTGCCTAGTGCGGCCTGCAACCTTATACTCACCCGGCTTGCATTCAAGTCGGATGTGTACAGTGCTGTATCGTCCGCGAAAAGGGCAAGTTCTACTTGCGGGTGACGGGGGATATCGCTGGTGTACAGCGTGAAAAGAAGCGGAGCAAGGACGGAGCCCTGTGGGACTCCGGCTCGGATGGATCGGGGGTCAGAGAGAGTGCCCTCCACGCGATAGCGGAAGCTACGATTCAACAAGTAGTCTCGTAAGATGAGTACGAGTCTGTCCGGCACACCGAGCGTGAAAAGCTTGTAAATCAAGCCGTTGTGCCAGACCTTGTCGAAGGCTTTCGCTACATCGAGGAAGACAGCTCCCGTGCTAGCGGGCCAGGTGTGATGCCACATGGATTGGATGTGCTCCGTGATGCGGAGCACCTGTTGGGGACAAGAGTGATGAGCTCGGAAGCCGAACTGCTCATCGGGTAGGAGCTTGTGCTCATTGACGTGGGACCAGAGGCGACTCAGAAGGAGTCTCTCATAAATTTTCCCCAGTGCACTGAGGAGGCTGATAGGGCGGTAAGAGGCAGGTTCGTTCGCCTTTTTGCCCGGTTTGTGGATGCCAATTACATTGGCTTCCTTCCAGGCGTCAGGGAACGAACAAGTGGCTATGGCTGCATTGAAGATGCTTACGAGGAGATAGATGAGGGCAACAGGGAATCGTTTAAGTACTCTGTTGCTGATGCCATCCGAGCCAGGGGACTTTTTTGGTTTTAAATCTTTGATGATCGCTGCAACCTCGGCTGCCCTGACTAGGTCAAGGGTGGCAGTAGGGGGCAGCGAAGTAAGACGGTCGACTTCACTGTTCACCGTATCGAGGTGAGCAGGATCGGCGGGTTCAAGACTGGGGGAGCACTGAGCTTCCAGACTTTCGGCTAGGGCATCGGCTTTGTCCTTATCCTCAAACGCAGGCGTTTGATGATTCGGACGTATAAGCGGGGGCATGATGGAGACTCCATCTGCTTTCATAGAGCGCGCCAGGTTCCAGTAAGCCTGGTGACCTGGTTTGATCGTTGAAAGCAGGTCATCCCAAGAGGAGTTTCGGTGCTGGCTCCGCTACGCAGTTTTTAACTTTTGCGGTAGTCAGCCCACAATTGTACCCTATACATTAAGTTATGTTCCCAATAAATATTTTTGTATTTTTTTTGTACTTGTGATCCGGCAATTACGCGAACGAAGCCACATTCAGATGCTTCTATAAAAAATTCCAGCAATATTTATCCGCAGTAAAGTCGAGTTTTATTATTTTACCGTTTCATCGTGGAGAACTTAGCCGCTTTTATGCTGATGTTATTTCCATTATGCTGTTTACGATGTTTTTTATATATTTTACTTTATTGGCATCGTGTTTCTGGATCATATTGTCAGTACATTTCAGAGTTTCATATTTCATTCGCTTTTACATTTTGATTTAATAAAAGTCTAAAGCTTTTACTGGTTTACTGTGAGAAAATGGGTTGTATTCATTTTATTGTGTTTAGGGAAAGTACTCTGCAGGTCAGGAGTAAAAACAATGTAATGAGGTCATAACAATGTTTATGGGTTTTACAAGCCAATCCAGTATTTTACACTTCTCTTGCTAACTTTATATCTTAGATTAGTGGGCGTACAATTAGAGTAAGCCCAAGAGTGGAAAAGTGTTTTTCAAATTTGTTGTCTGAAATGTGTTTTGTCTTTGTTAATGAATCTTGGTGTTTCATTTAACAAAGACGTCGCAACTACAAAGTACAATGTGGCCAGAACAATCTAGTTTACCTAAAGTCCTACATTATAAATGTCAACTTGCAAAACGTGATATTTGTTGCCATGTTAACCTGAATCCAATCAATAAACCAGTTGCGAATTATCATCGTTCGAGTTAGTATTTCCAGGGCAATCGAATTAAAAAATCAATTAATACATAAGGTTATTACTCTATGTCTATTTATATGTCTATGGTTCGGCAAAAAATAATTAATATGTATCTTTTGCTGTCTAAATCACGTGAAGCTACATATTAAGACTTACGACAAAAACTTATGGAACAGCGAAGTAAAAAATGTATATGCTTCAAATCGGTAGCAAAAATTATCTATAAATAAATTCAAACAAATTGTCAAACATATTCATTGCAAAAATAGTAAGCCTTTCTATAAAATATCAGATTATTTTCTATACTAATTTTATAAAGAGGAAAGATTTAATGAATTGAATAGGCTCCGAAACAACTGGTCTGATTTGTTAAATTCTTTCACCATTAGAATCCTCAATTTTCAGTGATGAACATAGGCTATATAATATTTTCTTTTTTGTTTCAAAAAAATTAGGGTTCCGCATGAAAATTATTATTTATTTTATAAATATTTAATATAAATATATATTATTTTTTTGTTTAATACCCGTGCAAAGCCGGGGCGGACCGCTAGTTAAACTATAAAGGGCTTAAGCCGATTAAGTCTCGGTTTTAACATCCTCCCTCGCTTCGCAATGGGGTTCCCTAGTAAAACAATATACTATTTCACCTTACTTACCTAGTCTTAGCGCCTACTTCATTAATTCATATATATAATGATTGTACTTGTAGTTAAAACAAGATAAAGATTAGATATATTTCTAAATCTCATGTTCTGTAATATCTCCGTCGCGTGTTAAACAACCATTAGCTCTACAAGAAACGTTATTGTACAACAATAAACAAACCTGCACTTACATCGTCAATTAAGCAAGTTATCTTAGTTCGAGTCGTCTCAGGTCTTGTTTACATATGTATTAAAATGCATAATTTAAACATATGTGACGCAACACTTGAGTCACACAAGTTTGCTGGTTCGATTCCCACCTCAGGACAAATGTTACCTATATGTATTTCGGGTTTTTATTTTTACCAAAAAACATCATAAAACTTAAATAATACCGAAAATTTTCGATTTCTGCGAGAATTTAACTCGTTACTAATTAATGAGTCATCAATATCTGAATTTCGTAGCTAGCTAGATGATATATGACGAGGGAAGAACCCTCGTTACGCTTTTTCAAATGGGAGACGTCACCAGGAATGACGTCACTATCATCATTGTCTTGTTGGTAGAAGTCTGCTCCATCCAACCGGCGACCCGAGAAAGAGATTCCTGGCCCGAACGATCCCACGACACAGTTGATGACGTCAGCAGTGATGCCGTCACGATTTTCGTTGTCCGGATATTCCTCGATAGAAGGTAGTCTCAATGAAACAGCAGTTAGAAACAAGAACGTTTGATTTATTCCAGGGAGGTCCGTTCCCTCCGAGTGCTCGAGCAAGACTGAATGTTTTATTTTTTATTTTTTTTTTTTTTTTTCGAATGGACTTTAATGCTGTTGACCGCAGATGGCCATGACAGCGTTACCGGACTTTTGGCGGGCGCAGAGGGCGCCACACCGGTAAAGTTAGGTTGGGGCAACACGCGCAAGGGCCACCACTTAGGTGCGAACCTCGGCTTGGGCTGTTGCCAGATGCTACAAGAGGGTATGGAGGTTTCGCCTAAGTGCACAAGTGCACCTATGGGCGGAAGCGGGGAATTCTTCGACCCCGCATCCGGCGGGGTCGGTTTTTGATCGTGTGTGTAGTGTGCGGAAGCGAATCGGTACTAGTTGACGTCACCTCCGGGTTAGCGGCGGTGATTGGGTCAACGGGGTCACCGAGAACGTGTCTCGGTCTACGGAGGAGAGAACTCGTGGGCGGATTATCCACGGGATAATCGGGAATGGTGGAAATCAGGGGATTGTAATGATCAGCTGCCGCTTCATAATGACGCTGGGAAGCAGTCTTTATGAAGTGGGCAATGGACTCGAGTTTGAGATCTCGATGGAGGTCTTTATTGCGCATGTACCACGGGCAGCCCGTGGCTTTGCGCAGAAATCTATTTTGGACAACCTGAAGGTGGCGGACATTGACCGAATGGCCAAATACCACTGAGGAGTAGGTCATGATAGGACGTACGACCGCTTTGTAAAGTGTCACCTTATTTCTAAGGGACATTTTACTCTTCGCTCGTAGGAGGCTGTTCAGCCGGCTAAGTATAAACTTTGCACGGTTGGTTACAGCGCGAATGTGGGGTTTGAAGCTGAGGCGGTGATCTAAGATCACCCCTAAGTATTTGGCTGTCTTGGCCCAGGGAATGGGTTTACCAAATAGGGTAAGGGGTCTGGGCTTAGAGTAATTCCGTGAAAAGTACACTGCTGCACTTTTCGTCGGATTCACTTCTATGCGCCACTTTCTAAACCAGGCACCTAGTGTGCCTAGTGCGGCCTGCAACCTTATACTCACCCGGCTTGCATTCAAGTCGGATGTGTACAGTGCTGTATCGTCCGCGAAAAGGGCAAGTTCTACTTGCGGGTGACGGGGGATATCGCTGGTGTACAGCGTGAAAAGAAGCGGAGCAAGGACGGAGCCCTGTGGGACTCCGGCTCGGATGGATCGGGGGTCAGAGAGAGTGCCCTCCACGCGATAGCGGAAGCTACGATTCAACAAGTAGTCTCGTAAGATGAGTACGAGTCTGTCCGGCACACCGAGCGTGAAAAGCTTGTAAATCAAGCCGTTGTGCCAGACCTTGTCGAAGGCTTTCGCTACATCGAGGAAGACAGCTCCCGTGCTAGCGGGCCAGGTGTGATGCCACATGGATTGGATGTGCTCCGTGATGCGGAGCACCTGTTGGGGACAAGAGTGATGAGCTCGGAAGCCGAACTGCTCATCGGGTAGGAGCTTGTGCTCATTGACGTGGGACCAGAGGCGACTCAGAAGGAGTCTCTCATAAATTTTCCCCAGTGCACTGAGGAGGCTGATAGGGCGGTAAGAGGCAGGTTCGTTCGCCTTTTTGCCCGGTTTGTGGATGCCAATTACATTGGCTTCCTTCCAGGCGTCAGGGAACGAACAAGTGGCTATGGCTGCATTGAAGATGCTTACGAGGAGATAGATGAGGGCAACAGGGAATCGTTTAAGTACTCTGTTGCTGATGCCATCCGAGCCAGGGGACTTTTTTGGTTTTAAATCTTTGATGATCGCTGCAACCTCGGCTGCCCTGACTAGGTCAAGGGTGGCAGTAGGGGGCAGCGAAGTAAGACGGTCGACTTCACTGTTCACCGTATCGAGGTGAGCAGGATCGGCGGGTTCAAGACTGGGGGAGCACTGAGCTTCCAGACTTTCGGCTAGGGCATCGGCTTTGTCCTTATCCTCAAACGCAGGCGTTTGATGATTCGGACGTATAAGCGGGGGCATGATGGAGACTCCATCTGCTTTCATAGAGCGCGCCAGGTTCCAGTAAGCCTGGTGACCTGGTTTGATCGTTGAAAGCAGGTCATCCCAAGAGGAGTTTCGGTGCTCTTGAATGGCTCTCTTAACCTTGCGGCGAAGCGAGTTCATTCTGAAGCGATTACGAGGGGAGGGATAGGAACTAAAGCGACGAGTCGCTGCGTTCTTCTCAGTGATCAGCCGTCTGATGTCATCTGGCAGGTCCCAGCGACGATCATTCGCCGCTGGCACCTGTTTTGATGACTCGCTGATAGCGGATTGGACGTGACTAGTCAAAGAGTCGATCGCGATTGCGATGTCGTCGGTGGAGATAATGTCATCGGGGATTTTTTCCAAGGCGGGCGAATGGATATTCTTGAGAGCGCTCTCAAGCTTATACCATCGCACCACTGTCTTGGTGGGAGGACCGTCATTGGGAGGAGGGCCAAGACGCATTATTACGGGGCGATGGTCCGAGTCTAGTTCCTGCATCACTGCTATGGATTGCATCCGAAGGGATACATTCCGTAGCAGTGCCAGGTCCAAGTACTCGTTACTCTGACCGAGGATGGGAGAGTACCGCGTGGGGCACAGTGGTACGATCAGGTCAAGATCTAGGGATTCTAGGCATTGAGATAGGATGCGGCCGTTACGATTGCGTAAACGACAGTTCCACATCGGATCTTTTGAGTTGAAGTCACCGGCCATAATGACCGAGCTTCCAAGACTGAGGACTGATTCCAGATCGCTTTGAAGAAGCGTCTTATTTGGGCTGAGATAACAGGATGCAATAATGACCGATTGATGACCAGTCATTGCAAGCCTGCAGACAGAGACTTCTAAGTCTTGTAGGGGAGGGGGATCTAGGGGTATGCAGTGCAGGGACCTCTTAAAGTAAATGGCAGTACCGCCTTTCGGGGCGTTCGTTCTGTCATTTCGAATCATTTGATAGTTAGCGATCCTAGGGCTGGCGGTGCCCTGTTTTAGGAAAGTCTCCTGTACTAGGAGAATATCAATTTGATGGTTAACCAGAAATTGGTGGACGAGTTCTCTCTGAGGCTTGAGTCCGTTAGCGTTAAAGAACGCTAACGAAATGGAGCGGGGTTTAAGTCTCTCAGGTTGTACAACCATTATAGAGACTTAAAAGAGAGGGAGTCAAGGGAGGCCATGACGTCATGATGATCGGAAATGATCATCAATTTTTCAATGGCCGTCTTGGCTTGGCTAAGTTTGCGCAGGAGCGCAGTGACTTTGCCGAAGTCAACGCCTGAGGGGGAGGGTCCCTTTGAGCCAGCCGACGCAGCAGCGGGTGCTGGTTGGTTTGGCTTAGAGGGGCGAGGTAGGGGTTGCGGGGCGCGGTTTTGCTCCTGGGAGCGGGGGAGGGGCGGGGAACAAGCTTTCGCCTGAGGGGCTAGACTTGTATAAGCCAGAGGCTTAGCCCATGCTGAGGTAGCAGGGGGGCGTGCGGGGAGCGGGGGGGCCATAGACACCTTTGGCGATGTCTTGGTATATTGCGGGGCGGGAGCGTAGCGCTCCGGAGCCCGTGAGCGGGCCTTGTTGTTGACTCTTGGCGCTTTGGGACAACCGCGATAGTTTGCGGTATGTCCCTCGGCGTTGCAGAGTACACAACTCGGCGGGGTCGGGTCGTCGCGGGTGCGAGTGCAGTCAGCGGTGCCGTGGTCGCCCAGGCACTTGACGCATCGCGGCCGCGCGAAACAGTTGCGCGCAGAGTGGCCATGGAGCTGGCATCTGTGGCACTGTCCGGGAGGACCGTTTTTGAAGGGGGCCTCAATAGAGAGGCCGGATAGGCGACAAACGGTTTTGAGGCCGAAAATCGCCTTACCTTCGGGAGTGAGGTCGAGAATGACTAGTACTAAATCAAAGGGGCGTTTGTCGCGTCCGCTGTACATGCGGTGGACTTCCCTGATGGGGAAGCCCTGCGACAGGAGGTCGGACTTGATAGCCTCCGGGTTGAATTCAGCGGGGACACCGCGGATAACTACCCGGAGGCATTTTTCGCTCTCAAGAGCATAGGTATGAAAACCTATGCCTTCAGAGCGGAGGATGGAGGTGAGACGTCGGTGCGCGTCCGACGTTTCGAGCTGGAGTTTTATCGACTCCTTGACCGACTGGGCTTTCACAAAGTGAATTCCCTTTAGGGTAAGGAGTTTCTCCACATTAGGCCATTTGGCCTTTTCGCGGAGAAAGATCGGAGGGGGCGGTCTCTCTTTACGGAGAGAGGGCTGGGGTGCGGGGGTCGCGGGGGTTACAGGGGCCAGAGGGGCCGCGGGGGGCGGGGAGGGAGCTGGGGCTGAGGGCCCGCGGTTAAGGGTCTTGGCTGGGTGAGCCACAGCCGAGTTAGGGGGGCCCTTAGCCTTCTTCCTCTTACGGCTACCTACGGTGAGGAAGCCGTCGTCGGAAGACGACTCAGGGGCGGAGGGAGCGGGCGGGAGATCGGACTCGGAGTCCGATCCGGACGTGTCCCCTTCGGATGGGACCTCGCCGGTTTCCATCTCCTCAGTTTCGGGAGAGGAAGGGCGAGAGAGGGCCTCCTGAGAGGCCGGAGACTCCGGAGAGTCCGGAATGGCAGGTTTTGGGGCGGGGGTGTGGGGAGGGATACCGACGATTAAGTCGTCAAGCATCGTCGGATACTTGGCGAGTATTGCGCGGAGGATTCCGCGCAAACTGTCAAGCGACAGGTTTGATATGTCCATTGTGGACATATTGAGGGGCGGGGGGAAGGGTCCCTAATCCCGGGGGGGACACCCGGGATGAGTGTATGATCCCTCCCTGTCGGGTTAGACAGGGAGGGGGTGTGTACCTATGTGTCCTACCTAATGGTGTGTCCCTTATACCACTCTTACGGGGCGAAAGGGGTGTGTGACTACCTAGCGCTACCTGGGGTCGGCGAGGGTTCTTCCCCAAGGCCGGTGGTCCCAGGCCCAGCCGGATTCTACTTTACTTTGAAGAAGTAAAGTAGGCGCTCCGGGTCAACGCCCAACCAAGTTCGTTGGCACGGTTACGTATCCCTTGGTTGACCACTAAAGTCGTGGCTTTCACTATTATTAAGCCCAAGAAACAAGATAGAGGAACTGAATGTTTTACTCGCCCGGTGGCTTTATTTATAGCAAAAGGTTGCCTAGCGTTTTCACAATAACAAAGGAGCAAACTCGGGGCGATGTTTTTGAATTATCACAAAGTTCTTATAGGAAACCTAACCTAAGACTTGGTTAATTTTAGAGGTTTAAACACTCAGTTAATTCTTAAAACTATATCGTAGTGTAGAAATAACGTCTTCGCGCCGACACGGCCATTCTGCACGGCGGTGCGCGCTCTGCACCAGCCGGGTCAGCGGTTACTGTAACTGTAACAAAGGTTTTGCTTTTAAGTTTGGTATCTGTGTACAACTCCATCGAGTTGCAAACAAGGTTCTCGTAGAAAGTCAGGTTTAGTTTGTAAGTTTCTCGAAGGAGTTAGTTTAGTTTGTTTATCGAAGGTTCTCGGAGGTTCTCGTAGATGGTTCTCGGAGGTTCTCGTAGATGGTACTCGTAGATGGTACTCGGAGGTTCTCGTAGAAGGTCAGGTTAAGTTAGTTTGGAAGGTTCTCGAAGAAGTTAGTTTAGTTCTCGTAGAAGGTCAGGTTTACTTAGCTTGGAAGGTACTCGAAGAAGTTAGTTTAGTTTGTATATCGAAGGTGCTTGGAGGTTCTCGTAGATGGTGCTCGGAGGTTCTCGTAGATGGTGCTCGGAGGTTCTCGTAGATGGTTCTCGGAGGTTTTCGTAGATGGTTCTCGGAGGTTCTCGAAAAAGGTTAGTTTAATTTGGTCATGGCTGTGTGGTTCTCGCATGTTCACGTAGATTCTGTAACAAAGAGATATTGCTTTTAAGTTTGGTACCTGTTTAAACTATAACGAGTTGTAAGTATTACGAAAATGGGTAAGGTCTTTGGAGGTTATAGGTTCTCGGAGGTTATAGGTTCTCGGAGGTTATAGGTACTCGGAGGTTTCTCGTAGATGGTACTCGTAGATGGTACTCGGAGGTTTCTCGTAGATGGTACTCGGAGGTTTCTCGTAGATTAGGAGGATAAGAATAGGAAGTGAGATGTAGTTTGTAATGAAGCATGAACGCTCGCAAGTAAAAGTGGTTATCAACTTATCTGTTTATCCATCCTGTCTAGCTGACGAAGTACACAGCGCGGTAAGTAGATTGGTTTCTTCCACCGACATGGTTTGTTGCACGCCTGCTCACAAAGTACAGCACGGGAAGTAGACAGTGTTCAGAGGACCTTCTGGACTGGTTTCTGCTGCCGACACGGTTTGTTGCACGCCTGTTGGGCGGAGATAATCTAGGGCCATCTTCCACGGTTGTTTATCCATCGTTTCTAGCTCACAAAGTACAGCACGGGAAGTAGAAAGTGTTTCGAGGACCGTGTGGATTGGTTTCTTCCGCCGACATGGTTCGTTGCATGCCTGTTGGGCGGGGATGATCAAGGGCAATCTTCCACGCTCGTTTATCATTCTCCAGGACTGTCTATGCGTTCGGCTTTTCCTGCCATAGATGGGCTTGCTGTATCCGTGGTTGTTATACCCCGGAGTAGTGGTTTTACTGGCTGGCACGTGGTTATGAAGTTATTGAGGCAGTGATGACCTCGCTGGGTATTGGATCAGAAGCGCTAGCAGGCCCTGATCCCACTTCTGATGACGAGGGAAGAACCCTCGTTACGCTTTTTCAAATGGGAGACGTCACCAGGAATGACGTCACTATCATCATTGTCTTGTTGGTAGAAGTCTGCTCCATCCAACCGGCGACCCGAGAAAGAGATTCCTGGCCCGAACGATCCCACGACACAGTTGATGACGTCAGCAGTGATGCCGTCACGATTTTCGTTGTCCGGATATTCCTCGATAGAAGGTAGTCTCAATGAAACAGCAGTTAGAAACAAGAACGTTTGATTTATTCCAGGGAGGTCCGTTCCCTCCGAGTGCTCGAGCAAGACTGAATGTTTTACTCGCCCGGTGGCTTTATTTATAGCAAAAGGTTGCCTAGCGTTTTCACAATAACAAAGGAGCAAACTCGGGGCGATGTTTTTGAATTATCACAAAGTTCTTATAGGAAACCTAACCTAAGACTTGGTTAATTTTAGAGGTTTAAACACTCAGTTAATTCTTAAAACTATATCGTAGTGTAGAAATAACGTCTTCGCGCCGACATATATATCCATAAACATGTAAATCAAATTTGGCGTTTAGGAACACAGAGGATACTAGCGTTGCGAAGTATTCATTATGAATGCTAGCAGGTTAACTATGGACGTAGTTTATGTTGGACACCAACGTTTGCTAAAGATGCTAGATATGTCACGAAAGAGGCGTAAAGTTCCATCGTCACACCAAAGTATCTGTTCCTAAAACGACCGCAAAAGACAGTCCTTGTTGTAAAAAGTCCCGTTCCAATAAAAAGCGGTCACAAAACTTGATGAGGGTCGGCTGCGGAAATTGGACTGCAGAGTGGAACCATGATTGAAGGTAACGACGGTTCCACGTCATTATCAGCAGGGAAGTATTGGACGAAGAATGGCTCATGAATTACGTAAAAACGCGAAAGATTTTGACTGTCAACTTTTAATTCTAGCTGCCATGGATGGCATGGGATATTAAATAAATAAATAATGTTGGGCAATGCACACAGCATTACCTAGCCCCGAGCTAAGCAGAGCTTGTTTTATGGGCACTAGATGACTGATATACATAATACAATAGATTACATAGATAGATATTTTTTATGATACATAGAAAACGACCAGAGCACCCTGAACAATATCTGCAGATCATATAAACATTTGTCCCGAGGCGGGAGTCGACCAACAAAATCCTGCGTCGCAGCGGACCTTCGCCCACCGCGCCACAGAGGTTGTCGTCAGGATGGGACGTTTACCGCCATGGAGCCCTACCATGCCAAACCATGATTGAAAATTAACCTTACGTACTCGAATAGGTGTCTCTCGAGTACGTAAGGTTAATTCTCGTTCTGGCTCTTGTAAGAGGTTCGGAATAACTCCATATGTGACCGGTCTTGTGGATGACATTGCGTGTTGTAGAAGACTAACCGCATAGAGACCCTTTATAGTAATGAATCTAATGGCGAAAGCTACACACGATTATTGTTATTTATCGCACAGTTCCACGGCAAAACAGCAACACGAAATAAACTAATTAAAATCACCTGAAATGGCACGAATGGCTACTCACGCCTTTTAACATAACCATAGAGTTAGTTTCCCAACTCTCCTAGAGAACTTTATGAACATAGAGTAGTTAATCGAAACGTATTTATGGTAAGATCTACTCTTGTTCGTAATTTTGCTTTTTCATTTTTCGATTATGGAGTATTACTAGAAAACCATAGTTTTCGATAAGCTATTCTAAAGGCATTGCCATACAGCGAGGCAGCATCCAGCGTCATGGAGACGCTTCCGACTCGTATTGATATCGATCAGTTGAGCTACCTGTAGACAGTTTGCAACAGTCTGCAATTACCTCAATTACAGAAGCACTGGACGTGCATACATACGTTACGTTATGCATGTCTGACCTTAGATTATATAATAAATTTTATATAATCCAAGGTCAGACATGTTTTTTTTTGTAGAAAATATTATAATTAAATTTAAGATAATTATTTAATATAATTATGACTGAAATATATACCTACCTTATTCAGCTGAAATAAATGGATTGAATTGAATTGTTGCAATACTATTAATTATTTTATTTCATTAGCAGTGATTATTTGGTTGTATAATTATAATTTTCTTTGTTGATAAAAATAAAGATTTTGTCAGATTTTGTCATGTAAATTATGTTAAACATGAAATTGCTCATCCCACATCTTTGTTTACTGATTTTAGAGCAAGAAGCCACTTGCAAGCAAAGAGTGGAAGGACTATATCTGCCTACTCGTCAATAATCTGCAATGATACCCATTATGCTATATTGCAGGCTGAGTGCGTTTTATGGGAAACAGGCACTGCGAAAATGAATCAGATAGTATTTGTAACATAACGTGCTCACTTCCTACTACGTTAAGAATAAATCTAAAGCTCCAGAAAAAAATCTTGGTACAAGCATTGATGCAAAATACACTGCTTTAGAGTACACCCTGGGTACTTTCAGCTACGAGTATACTGAAATCGTAAATTCTGGTAATTGACTGCGGAAAAGTGGAAGTTTACAAGGAAGACAGGCTTAATTTTTATGAGAAAGCTTTATTTCAACCATTTCTACAGAGTTATTCGTACGTTTCTCACAGTGCATGCTAACTAAAGATAAGTTATGGAATTGACCCTTTGCGAGATAGAAAGCGCATCGTGAGCGTTGAATTAAAATAATAGATTTAGTAAGATAATATCGTTTTATTGTGTGAGAAAACCTTTGGCAATTCTCATCTGTCGTGGAAGGAATATACAATGAGATGAATATTTTACAAGATATTTTATATTCTTGGTTCTCTCCTTGAAATACGAATACATTTCTGTAAAAAGGTACGAAAATCTGGCGGAAGGGTAAACCTTCCATAAGACATTTATAGAGGTAGTGTAGATGAATTTATTAATTTAAGTAGAATTATTTACTGTTTTGTCTGTGATTTTTAATTGACTGTCTCATAGTTACCTCATATTATTATTTTAATTTGTATTGTCATGGTTATATTATTCTGGATTACCCATTTCATTATTTTCTATGTTTGATTCAATGCTATTTATTATTTGCACGCTTGCTTGCGTGTTGAATACATTGACACTGCTCTAGTTATAAGATCTAACATATACCTATAATAATGTATTCGGCAAATAAATTATTTGATTTGATTTGACAGCATGCAGACTTTCCTCTATATAAAAAGTACTTTGAGAGATGCTAGATGTGGCAATCCTACCCGATGAGCAGTTCGGCTTCCGAGCTCATCACTCTTGTCCCCAACAGGTGCTCCGCATCACGGAGCACATCCAATCCATGTGGCATCACACCTGGCCCGCTAGCACGGGAGCTGTCTTCCTCGATGTAGCGAAAGCCTTCGACAAGGTCTGGACCAACGGCTTGATTTACAAGCTTTTCACGCTCGGGGTGCCGGACAGACTCGTACTCATCTTACGAGACTACTTGTTGAATCGTAGCTTCCGCTATCGCGTGGAGGGCACTCTCTCTGACCCCCGATCCATCCGAGCCGGAGTCCCACAGGGCTCCGTCCTTGCTCCGCTTCTTTTCACGCTGTACACCAGCGATATCCCCCGTCACCCGAAAGTAGAACTTGCCCTTTTCGCGGACGATACAGCACTGTACACATCCGACTTGAATGCAAGCCGGGTGAGTATAAGGTTGCAGGCCGCACTAGGCACACTAGGTGCCTGGTTTAGAAAGTGGCGCATAGAAGTGAATCCGACGAAAAGTGCAGCAGTGTACTTTTCACGGGATTACTCTAAGCCCAGACCCCTTACCCTATTTGGTAAACCCATTCCCTGGGCCAAGACAGCCAAATACTTAGGGGTGATCTTAGATCACCGCCTCAGCTTCAAACCCCACATTCGCGCTGTAACCAACCGTGCAAAGTTTATACTTAGCCGGCTGAACAGCCTCCTACGAGCGAAGAGTAAAATGTCCCTTAGAAATAAGGTGACACTTTACAAAGCGGTCGTACGTCCTATCATGACCTACTCCTCAGTGGTATTTGGCCCTTCGGTCAATGTCCGCCACCTTCAGGTTGTCCAAAATAGATTTCTCCGCAAAGCCACGGGCTACCCGTGGTACATGCGCAATAAAGACCTCCATCGAGATCTCAAACTCGAGTCCATTGCCCACTTCATAAAGACTGCTTCCCAGCGTCATTATGAAGCGGCAGCTGATCATTACAATCCCCTGATTTCCACCATTCCCGATTATCCCGTGGATAATCCGCCCACGAGTTCTCTCCTCCGTAGACCGAGACACGTTCTCGGTGACCCCGTTGACCCAATCACCGCCGCTAACCCGGAGGTGACGTCAACTAGTACCGATTCGCTTCCGCACACTACACACACGATCAAAAACCGACCCCGCCGGATGCGGGGTCGAAGAATTCCCCGCTTCCGCCCATAGGTGCACTTGTGCACTTAGGCGAAACCTCCATACCCTCTTGTAGCATCTGGCAACAGCCCAAGCCGAGGTTCGCACCTAAGTGGTGGCCCTTGCGCGTGTTGCCCCAACCTAACTTTACCGGTGTGGCGCCCTCTGCGCCCGCCAAAAGTCCGGTAACGCTGTCATGGCCATCTGCGGTCAACAGCATTAAAGTCCATTCGAAAAAAAAAAAAAGCTAGATGTGGCAAGCTAAAGACAGAGTGCTAGGCGCGCATTAGTGGTAGGCTATGTCTAGCTAGTAAAGATTAACGGTGATGATAATATTCTAGTCTAGGATATAGAAACGCGGCCCAGTTAACGATGGCTATACTTATATGCTGTTTTATACTTAGGTATATGCGTGGACTAATGCGTGAATTGATTTGGCCATACGAATAGATAGGTAATACAGCCTTGTCAAACAAGGCTGTTTGCCTGTCTGTTTGTAACCTCTATGTTTGACAAGAAAAGAAGAAACATTGTCTCTAAGATACAGACTCGATGGATACCTATAGATAATTGACGTCTGTGCTGCCGCTGTCAGCCAAAAAGAGTCTCTTTTTCAGCATAACCACGCGAATGAACGCTGGTTTTCAGTTAGATCTGACTTTCCATTTGATAACCCAAGAAAATCGCACCGCGAACCCTTATACACAACAGAACATGTCCCAACGAAGTGGTCCATTTGCAAAAGTAGCGTATATCTCGACAATAAATAGGTTTAACCACGAGTCCACGATCGGCCTGCACGAACTCGTGTCTATGTCGCATGCGACTCGTGGGCTACAATGATAAGCGACATCTGTGCACACAGTGACGGTGCGGAAGTGGACAGGAAGGTACGGGACAGAAATAAGAAACGGACATGATTGGATGTTTTGAACTTTAAATTTAGAATGAGGATCATTAACGAGGTAAGGAAAGAAATAAGAGACAATCATTCGATTGAAATTTCAAATTCCAAGTTCAAAACTCTCATGATCTCTTTGATTCTTATTTCAAAATGGGAATCATAATGATCCACACATGAAACTATAAATAAGTTCGGAAGGAGTATCAGAACAAAATAAAATGAAGCACTCCAATCAAGCAAGCATGCCAATCAATCAAATAGTATGCTGGCCATCGCCATTACGGCTATAGACACCAACTGATGAACCCCATTGTAAACAAACCAAAATAAACGGAAAACGCCGTCTTGTGTGGTCAGATGTTGCAAAAGTCACAATGGGATTGTCAACAAAAAACACCGGATCACATTTCGTAGATAAATTTCTTAGATCACCAACTTATTTTATCGATTTGACGCAAACTTATTATCAACATTTAAATCAAACTACAAGCACAAAATCTTGCCAGTGCTGCCAACATGTAAACATGTAAATCCAGTAAGTGTGGGAGGATATTAAAAATGTTTTAATTCTCATATTTTATTGATTTTAAATTATGAATCAGGTATATAGGCATTTCTTTATCATCCTTTATCACCTATAAAATAATATGTATTAAGTATTCGAAATATAATTAGGATATTGAATTTCAGTTTGTAATATCTATACAATAACTTAGCTTTAGGGATACGAATTTCGAAATATGTTTGTTTTTTATTTGAGCTAACCTCCAAAATAGCTGAACCCATTTTGATAATAGTTACTTTTACTGACGATCATGCTACGCAGATGTTATATCGAGATTATCGATAGCCGTGGGGCATAACTCAAAGTCAATATTTTTTCAGATTTCCGGGTGACGAAAATTGGAATTTAAATTGAATTCGCGAATCTCATAATTAAAATAATTTGAATCCCACTAAATCTAGTGTAGCATGCAGTGTGCATGAAGATTTTTCATGTAAAAGCATGCGGGCATTATATTATGTAGGTATACATAATTTTTTATTTATAATGTCTCAATAAACAATGAATATGAGAGTAATGTATATTTTTTCACATAACATTTCACTGATCTTCCCAGTAACAATCATAAGATATGGCTGCAAATGTACATTTGCAGCATATTTTTTTTATATATATATTGGTTAGGCATTTCCATAGGAACAACGTATGCGAAGCCGCAGGCAGAAAATGTTGTCAGCCAGTTAATAGGCACAAAGAGTAATTTATTCAAACTAAAATTAGACATGGAATGAGACTTTGGATGTGTTTATCTTTGTTACTTCTGCCCACACACTCAGAGGCCTGAACAGATTTTGTTGAAATTTCTTCGATTAGCAAATAGGGGTTACTATTTAATCCCGGGAAAGTACAGTGTTCTGTTCTGTTCTTGTGGGACAATAAAATTCACTGCAGTTAGCACCATAAAGCGGTGGCGTAAATTGAAAATTATAAAAAGTAGGTCTAATAAACACGATTACCGTGGCTAAAGCAGTACCTAAAATGATTCATTATAATTTACATATTCATATTAATAAGCAGTGATAGGAATAGGTAGGACTTATTTACGTAAACTTCAAGGAATAGTGAAAAGAATCGGAGACTTCCTTACAACAATTTTTTTTTCTGGTACTTTTGTCCCAAGTTTGGGACATTACAAGGTACATTAAATTTTAATGTTATTCGGAATAAGTAGGTAGTTGGTCTGTGTTAACCTAAAGTTTGCCAGTAGACATAACATAACATAGAGTCGTTACAACCATAAAATTGTATGAAAATTTAATTTTTGGAGAACATTTTGTAATTAACTTGTTGATCTTAAAACTATCAATCATAATCTCTGTCTAAGAAGTTTTACACGTTTTCATATTAATAAGTGAACAATTATTAGGAAGAATATTTATAAAAATTATGGGTAATTTTTTCTTCTGTTGGCAACTCTCTATACACTGACACTCAATGTCATTCCGCCATTGCTAAGATTCAAGTTTGATTTGACAGGATTCTATCCGTACTTTTCATAAATCCATGGATCCACATCAGCAATTATATATTCAGTAACTATGCCTGAAGATGAATAAAGGAATAAAATTTTGTAAATTTAAACCTAAAACCGACTCAATACATAAGTAAATGATTTTATTTATTTCTTTGAAATAATTCGTAATTAACAAGCTAATACATATTTATTAACTACAGAAAGCTTATGGCAGGTTTTCTTGGATAGATAAATTATAGTAAAAAAATTATTTTTACCCAAGAAATCGTCACATCCAACCAAACCGCTTTCGTTGTTCTTTTGTTAGTTTAAAAAATATGCAAGTGTTCACGGTGCTTTTGCCATAGTTCAGGCAAAAATGTGAGTCCAATAATCCATAGTCCAACATGAGTCCAACATTGTCAGCATTAGAATAACATGAATGCTGGGGGGCAATTAGGCAAACAAGCCTATTGACAGACGCAGCATTGTGTCAGTGCTCCGAACACACTCGATGAGCTTTTGGACCGCTGCTCTTGTAAATAATTGGCCGTGTGGGGAAACATGCGTATTGTTTCCCAAAACGGGCACTTACATGACCGTGCGACGAACTAAATAATGGTACAATTTGATACCGCTCGAATTGTCTTCGATACCCAGCTTAGTGCATTTCCATTTCCGTGCAAGCAGGAGTAACAATGGATTTTTGAGAGTTTTCAAATATCAAAGTGCCTTTATCACCTTTAGACCTTATAGGATTCTTAGACACAAAACAAAATAGTACAATTATGTAGGTATAATCCATTAAAATAGCAGTTTCCTTTACCAGTTTTAAAGCTCGTGTCAAGGAGTGTTTCCTGTCTTAAAATTAAATATTGGTACTTACTATATTTATGTATCATATTTAGTTACGTACCTATTATTTATATTTATTTATTACGTGTTTTTTAGTATTCATGGTATGATTAAAATATAAATTTTAAATTAAATTTGGTACAACCCTTGCCTTTCTTATATACCTACCTACAAATAATTATTTCCATCGAAAGTTTGCCTAAAAGAGATCGCGTCTAAGCGATCAGGCCGCCCATTGTATTTTTCTTATGTAATATATTTTGTTATGTTATTTTTCTGGTGAACAATGCATTTTTGTATTATACTGTAAAACAATTTATTTAAAACAACAAAAGCGCCAAACCCGTTTCCTCTGCAAAATAAACCCATATTAGTTATTTGATGTGAATAAGCTCGTAACGTAAACGAATAAGCTCGTAACGTAAACGCTACGTAACGTAATAGTCGTCTATCATTGCCTACTTCGCTACTTGTTTGCCTAATCATAAGACAAATTAACCTTGCTACTGTGAAAGCTTTCAGTCCTTGTGCACCTGTATTAAAAGCGATATTCCCTTGTTGTTAAGTGTAGTGTTGTTGTTAAGTTCGTTACTGATGCAATGCTCTTTCGGCCAATTAGAACAGTCTTGGTACTCGTAAGATGAATGTTCTTTTTATTGGACTCTTTTTTTAGTAGTTTAGGATTAATTGATAGTAGGTACAATTACCACACATACCCATAAAAGAAGCTAAGCAGGCTTGGGGCTAGATGAGGCTGTGTGGATTGTCCAACATTATTATTATTATTATTTATATGCTATGTTAAGAACATAAAAAATGTTTTAGTAACAGCTTTTGTCTATCATTTCATAGCAAAATACGATGCATGTAATAAATAATTACCCTATACTAAAATACTGTCCGTCCATCCAAAGGTTGGATGGACAGGATCGGGAAGATCGCTTTCAGCGATAAGGTCGCAGATTGACATTTACTACTTTTCGGCAGACATTACATTTAAGTAGTAGGTAGTTGTTTGTTTCTATACTTTTTTATGAAGTGCAATAAAGATTATCAATCTATTTAACTGGTGCAACATTCTTCAAGAGCTTCTTACCCAGTTACATCCCACAACTGGTATTGCACACAGATCAGTGAGAACACGGAACACAAACACGCGGAGCAAGTTTACTCAAGCCTGATATCTTATTATGATGATATCTTTGTAAAACAGTAGTTGATAATTAAGCTGTTGATGATAAATGGTTCTTTAACTGCGATCGCCAACCCGCATGTCTTTTCTATGCCTGATAACTCAAAAAGAATGGCGCCCGAAAACACCTGGGTGCCGCTGCCCCAAAGAGTAGTAGACAGACCTAACGAGACGTCACCGACGTCCACAATATCGACGCAGTCCACAACATACGCGTCCTTGGCTGCGTCACCCCCCCGGATGGTAGGCAGCGAACACGCCGCCCGCCCAACCGCACCCGCCCGCCCAACAGAAACGGCCCAACCAATGCCCGCCCGCCCAACTCAACAGGCCCACCCAACTCAACAGAATCGCCCTACACCCCCCACCCAGAGCGCCGACCCCGCCAAACCCAGCGAGACGAGGAAGTCCAAATACCCCCCGCTGGTTGTGGAACTGATGCCAAACTGGGCACAACACTTTAAGAAGATAAAAGAAATCATTGGCCACACCCCAAACGCGAGACCCTTCGGGAACGGGGTACGCTTCTCGCCAGAGTCCGCGGAGGAGTACAGAGCCATACAAAACTATCTGTCGCTCCAGGAGGGCCTTGTATGGTTCTCGTACTCCTTACCGGAAGAAAGACAGGTGAAGGTGGCCATAAGAGGGGTACCCGCCGACACCAACCCAGACGACATCATGGAGGACTTCCGTACAAAGGGCTTCGAGGCGGAGCTCATAAGACCCATCAAGGCTAGCAAGGGAAGGCCAGGGTGCATATTCTTCGGAATTTTTAAGCCCTCGCCTGACCTACTGCCAGCACTATACAATGTCGAAGAAGTCCTCCACATGCCAGGTGTGACCATCGAGAGCTGGAGAGGCAAGAAAGGCCCCGCGCAGTGTCATCGCTGCCAGGGCTTCAGGCACTCCAGCCATAACTGCCATCGCCCACTAGCCTGCGTAAGATGCGGAGGCTCACACCATGCAGGTGAGTGCACGAGAAACCGGGAGGACACCCCGACGTGCGCGAACTGTAAGGGGCCCCACACAGCCAACAGCACCAGCTGCCCGGTACTAAAGCAGGAGGCAAAGAACAGAAGAGCGGGAACGACAGCTCTCTCAAAGCCCAACCTGCGCCCCAAAATAGTACCAGCACCTCACCCCCCAGCCGAGACGCCAGCAACTTCCCAACAGACCGCCCCCGCTCCAGCACCAGCACAGCCAACTCAGCTGGACCACAGTGGCACGCTGATGGCCCCGGCCAACACCCCGACTCCCAGAACCAGCCGTCTCCCCAAGAGGAAGAAGAAGAAGGTGAGAATACAAACAGCCCAACAGACGGACACGGAGACAGAACCCGTCTCCCTACACCAACAGCCAGCCCCTCGGCGGGGCCCTCCTGCAGCGAGCCTACCGACACCCGCTGCACCAACCTGGGGGAACTATCCCCCCCCCCAGGCCAACCACCATCCCCAACGCCTACCACCACCACAACAACATCCACAACAACATCCACCATCGCAGGTGCGAATGCCACAGCAACTGCCCCTACCCCCTCGCCACCATCCCTTCCCCCAGGACCAAACCTCCACAGAGGTCCTGGACTTTGCCCTGAGATTACTATACGACATCCTGATGGCGCTCCGAGAAGGGGCGAGCCCGATCCATCTGATCCTCAACGGGATCGGAGAGCTGGTGAAACTCCAGCCACGCTGAAGGTCCTTTTCTGGAACGCAAACGGCATCAGGAGAAAGGTCACACTCCTGAGGCCCCTGCTACGTGAACAGGACATCCAAGTGGCACTGATCAACGAAACCCTGCTAGGACCTGCCGAAAAGCCCAAGTTCCCCGGATACCACATTTACCGTCGGGATGAACACACGGATCGAGGAGTACCATACAGAGGCCTGATGGTTCTCGTAAAGAGAAGCATCATCCACCAACCACTCCAGGAGATCCAGCTGGAATCCATGTCCGCCTTGGGCATTGAGGTAGGTACACACCCGTGCCCCACCAAATTGTATGCGGTATACAAACCCCCCCGGACAGAACTACATACCGGCGACCTCAAAAAGATATTTGAGCACACAAATACCATCGCAGCAGGAGACTTCAACTGCAAAAACCCAGCCTGGAACTCCAACATGTCCAACAGATCGGGCATATCTCTGCTCAGATACGCAGAAGCAAACGGTCTCCAAGTTTCCGGACCTGAGACACCCACTCACTACCCAGGGAACCCAAACCATATGCCAGATGTCATCGATCTGGCCGTACATTCTGGACTGATCTCTGCCCCCCTGCTGGAAGTGCTAGCCGACGAGGTACAGTCGGACCACCAACCTATACTAATGCTGGTGGAAAACCACCCAATTTCCCTCCCTCAAAGCCCGAAAATCAGCAGAATCGACTGGGCTGCATTCACGGCGCACATGGAGAGCCAAACACCCACCCGTCCAGTCTCGAGCCAAGAAGAGGTCGATCTCCTCACCCTCGAACTGCAAAACTGCATGCAGGAGGCGATGGAATCGGCCCGGCAAGACGGCGGTATAACCAGACGGTACGGCCAAACACCTCCTGCCTTAGCCAAACTCCTGACAGAGAAACGGCGTCTGAGAAAGCTATGGCAAAGATCGAGAGACCCAGCGCTAAAGACCCGCCTGAATGCACTCTGCGAGGAGGTAAAGGCGGAGATAAGCAGCGACAACTCCCAGAGATGGCAAAAAAGGATCCTGGAAGCCTCTGAAGACTGGCAGTCCCTCCACAAAATCTGCCGGCAGCTGAGAAACGCCCCATCCCCAATCCACCCCCTCACACACAGCGACGGAACCCTGAGGTACAGAACCGAGGACCGGGCAGAAATCTTTGCGGACCACCTGGAGAAGCAGTTCCAGCCAAACCCAACCACAAGCCAGGAACACACCAAATGGATAGAGGCGAAGGTCCAAGAATACAGAGAAACGCCAGCCCCAGCCAATGATGACACGCCAATCTTCTGGTCACCTGGACAGGTGCTAAGGGCCATTCGTAGAACGAAACCGCGGAAAGCTCCTGGACCGGACGGTATCACGAACGCTATGCTTCGCCACCTACCACCGAAATCCGTGGCTGCCATCGCTCGCCTCTTCAACGGAGTACTGAGGACAATGCACTTCCCAGCTACGTGGAAAGCTGGGAACGTGATCATGCTCCCTAAACAGGGGAAGAATACACTCAAGCCAGAAAGCTACCGTCCGATCACTCTACTCTCAGCCACGTCCAAACTCCTGGAGAAGCTCCTGATTCCACACTTACTTCCTCACATCGCGCCCCGCCCAGAGCAATTTGGATTCCGGTCGGAGCACAGCACCACGCTACAGCTCACTAGGGTACTGCACCACATTACCACGTGCAGAAACAAACGTGAGCAGGTAATCGCAGTATTCCTCGACATGGAGAAGGCCTTCGACCGGGTCTGGCATGCGGGGCTGATCTACAAACTGATCGAATCAGGAGCACCGACAAGACTTGTTAAAACCCTCGACTCTTTCCTTCAGGAGAGGAAGATTCGGGCGAGAATAGACAACCACCTGTCCACTGAAAGGCCTATACTCGCAGGTGTACCACAGGGTAGCTGCTTATCTCCCATTTGCTATTCGTGGTATACCAACGACATACCATGCCAAGACGGCGCGATGTTGGCCCTATACGCAGACGACGCGGCGTACCTGACAAACTCAATGTCAATCTCCTTCGCCCAGCGGAAAATGCAAAAACAGCTCGACCAACTCCCGGAATGGTTGAACAAATGGAGGCTATCCGTGAACGTCGGCAAAACACAAGCGGTAGCCTTCACCCACAAAAGCATCAACGACATCCCACGTCTCACACTACAGGGAGAGTCCATCCCCTGGGCATTTTCCGCCAAGTATCTGGGCGTAATAATGGACAGACTCCTCACAATGGAGAAGCAGGTAAAGAGCGCCTGCAACGCCGCGAAATCCGCAAGAGCTGTGCTGAAGCCTATATTGTCATCACCACTCCTGCCACTCAAAGTTAAGATCGCCCTCTACCGCACCTACATAAGGCCGCGACTTACTTATGCAACCCCGGCGTGGTACGCGCTCACCTCGGAGCGCCAGCGAAAAAGGCTGGACTCACAAGAAAACCAGACGCTCAGGGTCATCGTCGGGGCCCCAAGATTCGTCCGAAACACAACGGTGAGAAGAGACCTGAAGGTGGAAACACTGAAGGAATTCATAAGCCGTCTCACCACCAACATGTTCTCTCGCAGTGAGACCTCCCACCACCCGCAGCTCCAGAACCTAGCGCCCCGGTTCGAGCTCGCCAACCGTACATACGCATACGCCAGAGAACTAGTCAGCGACGATGACAAATCATCATCAACAACAACAGCCAGCACAGCTCAGGTAGCAAAAGCCAAGTCCGCCCGCTCAGAGACCTCAACCAGCCAAGTCCCGGCCACAGAGGACAGCGGAAGCGAACCTAGAGGGCAAGCACTGAATACCCAGATAACTAGCCGTAGGCAGCCAGACTCCACAGGAGAACGGCTACCCGAAGGTCCAGAATGGACCGACCCAATGACCCCTCGTCAGTAGGCGAGGGCGGTTGAGATCCGCGGTAAGAGGCTAACGCCTGAAACCGCCTCTCCCACGCCGGCTTACGCCGGCGCGTGAGTTAGAAGACAAATGTAGCCGCATGCCTAGTGGCCGAAGGGACCTCATAACGTGGCGAGCAATTTACAGAGTTATAGGGAGGATTCAT
Organism: Eupithecia pulchellata; assembly: GCA_963931895.1. Classification (NCBI taxonomy): domain Eukaryota; kingdom Metazoa; phylum Arthropoda; class Insecta; order Lepidoptera; family Geometridae; genus Eupithecia; species Eupithecia pulchellata. The sequence goes on along the minus strand of OZ007521.1, from coordinate 1,261,645 downwards.
AACCTCTTAATGGCGACTTGGGTAAATCAAGACTAACAACTTTCGTTCTATGACTTTTTCCGAATCGCCTTGATCTCGATGATCACTATCCAAGATCCAAGTCAGTAGATGATCAATAACCCAAGAGGTTATTGATCATCTACCTGTAACCCTGTACAGACCTACCATGGTCGCAGTGAAACAAAAGCCACTGAGCAAATAAAAAATAGATATCATTTTAATACCATTTATCAGCATGGCTCGCGTGTCTGTACATATTGCTTATTTTGTGTATTACTATTCAATGCTTGTACGCATCAATTTAGACAATACCTACGTCGTCGGTTACTTTACCAAATACGTACTTGAATTACCATTCGTTGACGTATGTTACAGCGACGTGAGTTGGGCTCGATAGCTAAGGTTCGTTCATACACACTGTATTTGAAAACCATACTAATATTATAAATGTGCCTGTCTGTCAGACTGCAACCTATTCATGCTTAACTTATTTTAGCAGGGAGGTGGAAGGTATTCTGTAGTCGATCAAAGGCTACTTTTTATCCGGAAAAAGCGAGTTCCAAGTCGTGATAAGAAGCTAGTGTGTATTTGTGATACTATAATATTAAAATAAAAACCTCAAGTGCATAATAAAATAACACTAACACTATCTCCACAGAATTGGGTAACACAAGCATCATAGGAAGCAAGTTTTCTTTGAAAAAGGCACAATCAAACTTCTGAACAATAAAATAATGCAAAACTCACTTAGAAGGATAATGCCAAATACAAAATGCTATGAACCCATAACCCAACTTGTACTTACAAGATACTTGAATGAAACTCATTAATTACAAGGTACGTAGACGGTGATTTAAAATAAATAAATAAAATACATAATGCTTAGACAATCCACACAGCATCATCTAGCCCTAAAAGAAAAAAAAGACAATTAAACAAAAATTCAAAATAAAACCTAGAGGTTACTAAACACACGTAAAGACTATATCGAGCCCGATATGGCATGATGTCACTTTGTTTGCAATCTTCGTCAAATAAGGAAAACTAGAACATGTTAAACATTTTATGTCTCTGTAGGTGTTATGAATGAGTCTGCGTCAAAGGATTTTATTTGTTCACTTTAAATTTAATTTAAATTCAAGCTCGTTGTGGCACATTAATTAAATGATTCATTTAATTAAAACTTTTCATTACTCCTTTAATCAGGATTAAGTGTGAAATAATTATATTCATTTCAACAAACACAAAAGCACCAAACGAGAAACTTTTGTACCTATTGATATAAATTTCCCAGATATCATATAATATAATTTTTTTGGATATTACTTGATTTTGTGTGTAGGCTTTCGCCATAACAACAAAAAAACATCCGTTCCGTCGATTTCCTAATAAAATAAGTCGTAACCAGAAAACATAGTGCCCAGAATGCTGGCACCATTGCCAATTTGCCACGTTGGATGGCGATGCTAATTCGTTGACCGAAATAGAAGCTATTATTTTTTTATAGAAAACTTGGAATCGTCAAAACATTACTACACATACGGCACTTGCCTGATTGAATTAAAATATTTTATCTTTCTTTATTAGAATTCAGCCTCTGGCTGTTAGCAAATTCCTGAAAAATATAAGCATTTTCTATTAATTTGTTTCGTTCATTACATTTTGGCAGTTTTCTTCTTAGTCTAAGGTTTATTTTTATACGTATCTTTCTCCCTCAATGTTCTGACAAAATTAACATACATACTTTACTTTTACTTCAGAACTGAGAACCAGAAGTTTTAGGTTCTTATTTAAACGTGTGTGGCACAAATGCACAAAAGCATTGAAAGAACTTCGCGCGTTTTGCAACAAAGGGTTCCAAACCAAGCACATAAAGAAAATGTTCTCAAATTTCCTTTGACGTGGAGGTACTGAGAACATAACTCTGGTATTAAATAAATTATGTGCGTACAGACAATTGGGCTCCAATTGTTTCAAATAGGTCGTTAAACCCTAACTAGAGTTGGGAAAAGACCGGATGCGGAAATTCAAGTTTTTATCCTTTCGTAACGTTTTTACAAAAGAATAATAATCCATGATATCATAATGGAATGGAACAATTCGAAACTGTCACAAGCGTGGATATTATTTTCTTCTCAAGGATCCGTCCGTCCCATTTGGATTGAGATACTTACCAAATCTTATATATCACTTCAGATTCATATACCTCGAGCAGCTTCTTCAATTCATTAGCATCTTATAAAAAAATAATATGTTTATAACATACAAAAATCATATTTATATTTTTTACTACATACGCATATATGTACATAGACATCAATAAGTACGCCTCCTATATCTTCTTAATAGCCAGGCGAGAATAGATCAACGTGGCTTAGAATGGAACAATATTGAAAATGCCAGCATTTGATTTATTTATATTAAATTTGGATACTGATACATAAAGCCGGATAATCCTTTAAAACCTTTCTTGGTGACAACCCTCACTCGAAACGTTCCAAAAAAGCAGCGTCGTTTTTTGACCAGTGGTTAGTTCTGAGCCCGACTGCCGCGGCGCATGGCTTGTGTAGAGACAAATGACTACAAAGACAATGGACTTGCTTGACAAAGTTACAAAGTTAAATATTATATTATAAAATATATGTATATGTATATACATATAGGTCTATAAAGTATCGTCGATTTTGATGACGGAGACCCAATTTATTAAGGTTTACTCTTTATTAATAGATTACTAATATAATAAAGGATAATCTTCGACAAGCCGAAGACAGGGCGCTATGGCGCTCATTAGGGGAGGCCTATGTCCAGCAGTGGACTAACATAGGCTGATGATGATGATGATGATAATAAAGGATACATTATTATTACATATTATGTCATTTATTAAATATTGAATTATTTATGTCAGTCATAAAATGTAGTGACCATAACACAAGCTCTGCTTAACTTGGGGCTTGATTATGCTCAATTACAGATACAAATCGAAATTTATTCACAACAAACAGTACTGAGAAAACTTTGTATTAAAAACAAAATAATAATATTATATAAAAGATACTTAGAACTCCTATTATGAGTCCTTATATGGCTGGCTAGACAAAAACATTACTTGAATAAATAAATTAAATTATGCAGAAAGTATATATGATACGTACTTTTTAGCCGCTAGGCAACTAATAATTCTCATCTAACGGAAAGAAAATCGGATATTTGAGTAAGAAAGCTTAGCGTTCGATCAGCAATGTCGTTTATTCTGGGCCATAAAACAAAATGTCCCAAGTTCTCACTCTACCTGGCCGCTGGCACCCACAGAGTACCTATCTACCTCAGCCCATGGGGCATCTCAAACCGCATTCCGGGACCCGCGCCCTCTACCGACATGTTGCTTCAAACAAACATACATACAAACAACAACAACGCCTACAACCTTATTCCACGGCAGTAAAGCTGACTTTATCTCAGCAAGTGAAAGCCCGATGTAAAGGTGCTGTAGTATTATTATCTTCGATCGATGTCGTTTTTTTATCGGCCGGCGAAACCACGAGGTTAATTCGAGGCAAATAAAGTGTTACTTGAAATGGCGTACAGTGGATTTAGGCTTTTGAGGATGGTTTTTGTTGGTTTAATAATGAGCATGGAAAAGTGATGATCTAACTCCATGCCAGTCAAAAATTACAAGAAAATAACCAAATTCTTCAAAACATAGTTCTGGTTGAAGTGAAGACAAATCAATAATAAATTATTTCTTTTTTTTTACTAATTATCTGTATGATATCTGACTTGTCTACGTACTTATTTTGTAAGCCTAAAGAAATAAAGTTATTGAATCTGAATCTGTTGTACTGTACTCGTAGTTTTATTAAAAAAATATATATTGGTTTACAGTACCTTCTACATTTCTACTTTTACAGTGTAGAATAGTAGAGTGCTACGGCACATAGAGTACATAGAATAATGCATGGTATCTTACGACTGACAGATCGACGATTTACAATGAGGCCATCGTATCTAGATCGCTACGCTAGATTAAGAACTTTGAGAAACAAAAGAGAGTGAGCTTAATTGCTCAAATCAAAGCCCACGCATTTAACTAACGAATCCCATAATTTATGGCATAATTGAACTCGTCTATAAATTGTGTCGGTAGTTTGGTAAAGTCAATTCAATTTCAAATTCAACAGCGTGGCAATGCAGCCAGCATCTTGTGTACACTTCTAACTGGTATTGATATGGATCCGTTGAGCTACCTGTAGTTTTTTCGCAACAGTCTGCAGTTAGCTCAATCATTTCAATTGTAAATACAAGCTTTTATTTAGTTAAATAATGTCAATTTTCTTTGTAAACAGGCTTTTTTGCCTGTATTAAAAAGTCTTTGTTGTATCTTAATAGACATTAGCTTGATGCAATTACTACCTCTAGAGCAAATTATCTATTAGGTGTGATTGTGTATATTAATATATACATAATTTATATATTAATATACACAATCACACCTAACGTTACAAAAAGTTTGGGCGCAAAGTTACGGTATTTTTACACTTCGCGTTACACAAAAAAAGTTGTTCGAATGATAAATAGGCAAACACGCTGTGTTAGTTTGTTTTGGTATTTCATATTTAAGAATTTGCATTGGAAACCTAGAAATGCTGGTCGAACGTAATTTGGTTACGTTATTTGTTGATTATGTTTTATTATTAAATGTAAATGTAGACTACAACTAGGTTCATATAAATTACATTACGAATATGAGCTTAACGTATATGGCGTATATGACCATTAAAAGGTCACGTTTACTATATTATTTATTATAGTCTTTTTAACAAAATTGTAGTTAGGTAGGTACGAGTACGTTACAAACTCATAGTTTTTGCAGATCTCAGCTGGCAGTACCTAGACGGCCTCAGACTCCGGTCACTGACCCCTGTATAAGATGGAGCGATTAGTTACACACGTTCTATTCCCGCCTCGAATATCCAACTTTGTAATAAACTTTTCATATCAAAGATTCACTTTATGTCTTCCAGACGCTTTCGAAAGAAAATGTTTGGGTTTTTATACGAAATTGATAAAGTTTAGAAGATTTACGCTCTTCTCTTTATATTATCGTGACGCTATCTTTTGTCCGTACGTTTGATCACATAAAGCTCAGACGATAATAAAGCTTAGTCGTCTCAATAATTAGTCTTGAAAAAGTCTTTTAACATACCTACCTACATAATTCATTAACACCGCCATTAGTTGAAGTATATTCTAGCATGGTCGTTTAATTTTGCAGTCAGTACAGTTGTATTGTAGGCAGGTATTGTAATATTCAAAACTGCAAACAAAAGACATCAACGCGCTCGCAGCGTCTGCGCAAGTCAGTTCAAATGATTGTAAGTACATATAATATTAGATTTAAATTATCCAAATTGATATGAAAATTATTATTAATTATTATTTATTTTATTTAATTATAAATGTGATAGTGACTCTGTCTGTCTGTCCGTATTTCACTATTATTGATAAAATTTGCCAGAGACGTTGTCTAGACTGGAAGAAAGGACGTAGGACATTTTTTTATCCCAGTAGTGTCATGTTCGCGATATAACCGAAACCTATTTTTTATATTATTTATACAAATGTTATAACAAAACTAATAACATTATAACACAATTAAAAATAGTATTCGAACCACTTTCAACTTCTACGTGGACGAAGTCGTGGGCAAAAGCTATTTTATTATATTTTTGACATTCTAGCATAGTAGCGGTATCGTTTTAATTGGCGTTAAAATTTGTGTTTCTTAAACTTTTCGATATTAAATTAAACCCACGATAACGGAATGCGTAAAAAAAAGTAAACCTGCTCCACAGTAAATGTCAGATAAGGCACCTAATTATACAGTTACATACTTATAGAAAGTTGCGAATTTGGCTTTTCAAAATGTATCATACAAGTGTATATTTTTACCGTCCTCTTTTCAAGGCAGAAGTGAAGCAACACTCTTTAAACAAAACGTGCGAAAAAAACAAAAGAAACCTCTAGCAAACAATCTACAGGTAGCACATGTAGCTCAACTGATCCACATCAACACTATAGAGGTAGATAGTTTGGAGCAGCCTGCAGCTACCTCAATTGTATCAATGACACTAGTTCTTATTTGGTTCTGTTCCATTGTAATTTCTTTTTATAAAGCTTTGTGCTAAAACTAAAACCTTTTTTGTTCATACGCTGTTGGTAGGATGATAATAATTTTAGGACTATTTTACTTATTTTAAGTTTTTTTGTATACTTAAGTTTTATTTTGAACCAAATAAATTATTTTCTTTCTTTTCTTTTCTTTCTAAAAACTTAAAAACAATAGACATTACTCACCTAATAAAAATTGTACGAGCTACGGAGCTCCCCAATCCGAAGTAATGTTGAGCAAAGATCAAACAAGTAAACCATTCTTTATGCAGGAATCATTGTATAACTTTTTATTTCGTCTTCTCCCATTTCAGGTTAAAGCCACATTTTAAATTCATTCTAATCTTTTTCAGTTAGGAAGCCTGAAATCGTGGTATTAAAGAATATTTGACGATTTGGCTTCGCGCAAGTATTTAACAAAAATATTTTTTTTTTTCATGCTGATCCCTAACTTTCTTGAACATATTCTGGATTCTATAGTGAAAGAATTTTTCAAATCGGTCCAGTAGTTTCAGAGCCTATTCAATTCAAACAAAAAATCAAATCTTTCCTCTTTATAATATTAGTATAGATAAGATGTAAATGTAAGTGCTCTTTGCCATCATTACTTTTGACATGTTTGTTCTCCATGGAATGAGGATCACATTTATCCGTTTCTTGGTAAACTACAAAGTCGTCACTTCGGAACCGCACATTAACCTGCGTAATTAAGGCGGTGGGAGCGCGGCTTTAAGTTCTAATTATTTCTTCACCTACAAGTTATCCTGAATTACAGAATTCTGAGAGCAGAGAGCCCTTGAGCACACCCTTGAGCACTGTGGTTCCAGAAATAAAAGAAACAAATAAATCCAAAAATTTAAATATTAGTTCCCTATTGTGTTATAATCCTTATTTAATAACTAAACAATTGTTTATTATACCTCTCGAACTACGTAGCCTAGATTATGTGCCTTATCAAGCAACTGTATCATCTGTGATTATTTTGCAACGAAGGACGTAACAATTTTTTTATCGCCATCTCCATATTTTATCTCTACATTTTAACCCCAAGTCGAAACGTGTCTTTGACTCAAAGCTTTTATTACCTTTGCGCATCTCATTTCAACCTTAATCCATTAATTGGCCCGGATTGGGATGTTTTTGTACCTTTTTTATAGGAACCACGCACCTGTACCGACCCTTCGTCGATGACTGGTTGTATTAGAAAAATAAAACTAATATATTTCATCCCGCGCAAGCACAATACACCTCAAACCTATTCAATATAAAGGTTACTTTTCAGTGTGCGATAATAATGTTTTTCTTTACCAGGGTGAGATGATTCTGTACAAGGTACAGGACAGGCAGGTAGAAAATCGTTTGTTAAAAGTTGTCAGATCTATATAATAATAGAAATATTCTATAGAATAAGATACAATATGACCGATGCGTGAACAAAGGGCAGTCAAATTAGTTATTGTGAAATATTGGATGATATTGTGTGAGTTGCTTGTAATATTTCGCTCAGTCATTCTCGTTATGAAATTTTGATCGATCTTCAATGTTCGCTGCTACATAAATATTGAATTTGAGCAATATTGGAAAAGGAAACGGGGGAAATCATACCTTCTGCCCTATTCGTACTTTTATAAGACATACTTTACGTAAATTACCTTGATAATAATCGCTACGAATGATAACAATGGTGTAATTCCTACATGAACACAATGATTGGTTTAAAATCAATCTGAACCTTATTTAAAAGCTACGTTCTGTAAGGCACAAACGTTCTGGGACTTAGTACCTAAATCTTACTTATGTTCAACAAGGATTAGTTAGAATCTAACATAAACTTATGTTAAACTTACTTAAACTTAAGTTCAGTTTAGGGAGTTGGACAAAAGATCGTATACCTACTGTAATTGTATATTACTCATTTATTACTTAGTACCCATTCTAAACAGAGAAGGTCTAAAAATAGGTACTATAAAGGTAAAATACAACCACACTGGCCTTTTTTTCTCGGCTTAGGAGATTCCTTGTCCAAACCATGTGACGCCACAAAGTGTTTTATATACGACTAGCGGCCCGCCCCGGCTTCGCGAGGTTTATTTAACAAAAAAAAAATAAAATTCATGCGGATCCCTAATTTTTTGAAAATATTCTATAGCATATGTACATCAGGGAAAATTTCTAATGGTGAAAGAATTTTTCAATCGGCTAGTAGTTTCGGAGCCTATTCAATTCAAAGAATAAAATCTTTCCTCCTTATAATAACGCTATAACGCGTCGTCAACTTAGCGCCTAACGCGGCGTAATAACGCGTTCTGTTTGGCAAAGCCTTTACGCTGCAAAGATTGTATATTTTTGAATGAGTAGATTTTTACTAAAAGGATATTTAGGGTATTTATAAATAAGGCATTTATACTTTTCCACTATGATAAATAATTAATAAATGAGTAGGTCCTATAAAAAGATATCTTTGTCGGCCGGGGCGGCGCGGGCGTCCTTTCAGACGGAAGAAAGCACGATAGGTGCCGAGACCGGTGCGACCGGTTCGCCATAAGTAGTGGTCGCTTTTTGTGGACCAAGCGAGACCCGGCAACGTGGATTCGCCAAATTATAACCTAAGATCATTTAGTTTAAAATTTTGTTCGTACCTACATATATTATTGATAGGCACCAAGAAATGTGTTTTATTTTATTTATTTAATGGTTTAGTATTTGTATGAATATTCCAATGAACACACATAGGTAGTTTGGTAACGTAAATAAGTACCATAGGGACCCGGCAGGGTAGATAATATTTTTTTTTTTATTTTGCATTAACAACACTTTGTTTTGGTTCTTGTGCTGATAATCTCCAAAACACCAAACCATAGAACTTTCTAACTACCTAACGATTTAAACGTTCTAACTAACGATTTAAATCTAACTAACGTTCAACGACATGTTCAAATTTATTTTTTAACATTACTCTCCCAAATTTTGTATCAAGTGTTTAGCTAACGCCATCTATTGTGAAGTAGCAGTAATAACTAACATTTAGAATGAAAGATTGTCATTCTCGATTATGGCACTAGCAAAACTGACAGCCAGAGAATGCAATAAATCTGCTCTATGGTCGTTTTCTGACGTATGTATTCTCATTAACTCTGTTAACTGTCAAAAATGTCTTTTTAACTCGAATTGCCGATCAAAACTTTTGATTTTATCCGATTCCTATCATCATGGGAGGCTCCCAAAGCACGCGAAAAGTAACTGTAGACAATGAAAATGCTATTCAAGTGTCTCAAGAAGCTTTAGACCGGATATCTGCTCAGTTGTCCTCAAAAGTAAATATGCCGCATTACATAATTTAGATCAATGTCAGGTCTTGTTGGCTAAATAAACCAATATTAACTTGTTATTGTGTCCTACATTCAGTCAAGCTAACTTTTTATCCATCTACATTTTTCTAACATCACAGCTTCAGCCATAAATCTTATTGATAACAAAGGTTACCTCTCCACTTAGGATATTCATTTTTGCAGATAACCATTAAAAAAGATAGTGAAATAAAAGAATTTAATTCATTCAACAAACATTCAATAATTTAGTAATTTTATTACTTCAGCAAACTGAGCAGCCAGAACCTCAGGCACAATCAAGTTACCAAATACCGCCGCCGCCTCAGTACGACGTCAGAAAACAGCAGGACAACGCCGCTGAGGAGGCCTACTGGGCACGACGAATTGAAAACCTTAAACGAGCACACGAGAAAATAAGCCTTGGCATGAAGAATGAGTACCAGAAAACCTTAAAAGAAGCAAATGAGTTGTTCGAAGTAGCACAAAAAGACAAATATGTAAATAAGTTACCACCATGCCAGGAAGAGAAATCAAAGGTAGGTATTTAAAAAAATTTAAAATTTAAATATTGTAATACTGTATACAACAATTCACTCTTAATAATATATCATAATAACAGTCACACAAACATGAATTATTAAATAAGAGCATGCAAATTATTCATTGCAGTAACATGATGAAAGAAATTTAAGACATAGTTGAAATAAAACTGCTGTAGCTGATAAAGAAGTATCAATATACAACCTTACACAACTGTTTCAGGTACTGGATTGCTACAGTTCGAACCCCGGACAGTCGTTAATGTGTTCAGTAGTAGTGAATCAATTCAATGACTGTGTGTGCAAGAGTAGGATCTCCGCATTGACTTCCTGAACCAAGTGACTGTACAAATTATTTAAACAAGCTAGCAATATCATTACACACTGGGAATACAAGTATGGCTGCAGAATTCTATGGAGTAGATTGAATAGAACTAACTTTATTGCTGTACTAATAAAAGTTGTTAATTTATGTTTAGATAATTTTTTATTTGGGATTCGAGAGTTGAGACGAGGTTTGCATTCTGTTATTATTGTTTAATTGGAAAACAAACCTTGTGCATACATATAAATGGGAAAATTTATCTATCCTGTGGAAAACCAGTTGTAAGCTACTTATGGCTCCAGCGACATGAATTTCCTGAATATATAGAAACATAATACTAAAATTATATGTTATTTGAGCATATTTTCACCATAATCTGCTATTGTATTGAAATTGTATTTTTAACACATTTTTTTTTTCAAAATACTTTACTGAAATCAAATTAAACTAAATCAGATTTTTCAAAGAACACACATTTTCTTATTATTTGTGTAGGTAAGTATTATCAAAAAATCTTGTGGCAGGAACCTTGATAAATATTATTCTAATATAAATAATAGCATATCATTATAAAAATTATGCTCAAATTACAAAATAATCATTAAGGTATTAGGTTTGTATGGGAAATGCATCCGTTGCCGGAGCCTTAAATTAAAAGTGGGTAAATAAAAGTTCATTGTATAATAGCTAAGACCTAGATTGACTCATACAATATTCCATATCGAACAAGTCAAGTCAAGACAACAATATCAACTTCTAGTTGCCATGACAAAATTGATAAAATTAATAAAATGGCGGGTCAACTGACATTTTTCTTTGTTTTCAACTTTTTATCTTCAATATACTTCTAATTTCCTAATAATGGGGGAAGTGGCTCCAGAAAAGAGAAGGAAGATTCCGCTGTACCCTGGATTCCCAGAATTAGCCAGATCTGATGTCAGCATTCATCCAACATACTCAAAATTGGGACTGGCATAGTAAGTACCTACCAGAGATTGGTTGAGCCAGTGAAAGTATAAAGTAACAACGTAACAACTACTCATTTTGTAAGAAGTGTTAGTAGAAGAGAAGAAGTTTAAGCTATATCTAGTTCTTCATATATTACCTATCTGCTTCAAGTTCTAACAGATTTGTATAAATCCACAGTAGGGTTGTATGCAGGCATCGCTACCACTGGGCCAAAGTAGCACAACGCAAACAATTTATGAAAGAGCTCCATAGCTTCGAGAAGCTTCAGTCTAATGCCCTTGATGGGGTCAGAGTCCACAGGGAGTTCTCTCAAGGAATCCTCTCGCATGTGATACCACCAAGGAGGTATATACAGAAGATGTCAATAGATCCCCTGAACTCTAAGCAGAGGATGAGGGCGGAAGAGATCATCAGTGGTGCAGCAAAGTTTTAGTATAGTTCCCTTTGTTTTTGAGAAGTTATAAGTTTGAAATCAATAAATTTTAGTAGAGAACAGTATTTTGAAATTCATTATTCCATAATAAATTATTTGTTATTTGATTAATAGATTGTTTTGCAACAGTCTGCAGTAAGCTCTTGCTGTGCTTCTGTACTTTTAAATACAGGGTCTAGTTTGGTTATGTTATAGAATTATGTTAAATTGAATTTAAAGTATAGAAGATGGCTGGAGCTCATTCAAGTAGGTTGTGTATTTTTTTGTGTTATAGTAAGGTGCGGTCAGTTCAAAATATAAACTAAAGGACATTTGAATATTTTATAGAAACAATAATTGATAAAAACATTAAGAAGAATTCTCTGAAGCTCTTTTCTTGAATTTTTTACTCTTCTCTACATTACTCTGCAAGTAATGTGCCTCCTTCTTAGCCTGTGATATCTCCGCCCGCAGTCTCTGCTTCATAGCTGCCTTTTCATAAGCCAACCTCTCGCTTAAGTGCACCCACTTGAATCTGGGTATATATTTGATGTTCCAAATCATATCATAGTACCGAGACCTCTTCCTAGTACCGATTTTTGTCGTATTTAGTAGTGCAGCAACTTGTTTGGCAACTCTTTTCTTTTGGAATTCTATCCAGCCTTCAGTGAATTGGCTTGGAACTCGCTTACGTTTTTCTCCGGGTTCTGAAAATAGTGAATAATAATTAGTGAAAACAAACCAGGCAATACAAGGACAACAAAACATAACCTCAAACTATACATACTTGTACTTGGCTGTAGATAAATCCTGCCAACTTCTCCGTATTTGCTGAATATTTCTCTTATTTTGGCTACATTCATGTAAGGCGGGATGGTAGATAAGAACACAATTCCTCGTTTTCTCGTCTTTTTCTTGACTTCTTTGCCTGTAGCTGAATTTTTGTCCAAACTGTCAGAATCGTCTTCAACATCCATACCATTTTGTGGCACTCTCTTTGCCTCAACTTCTGGCATTTTTATTTTATGTTAATAGTTTGTTAACGAACACGAAACACAAAAGGTTCAAAAAACAAACACATTAATAACCTCAAAAATCTCCATAACAAATCAACTTCAACTTCTTTCTTAGTGCAATGCAATTCGCTAGGACTCTGCCAGTGACATACAGATGATTTGACTTTGACGAACAGTGAAAAAAATTAAAAAGGTGTGACAATGTAAGGTCTGGCTGGGCTGTAGTCACATTAAAAATTCAAAAAGCAGTGGAAGAAGAAGACTGATTCCGGCGAAGCAGACTACCGTACCTACCGAGCCACTCGACGCGACGACACACCGTAGCGAGCGTCGAGTCGAGTCGCCGACTCGGAAACGGAAACTCGGAAACAGGTGACTACTGACAAACATCCGACTCGGAGTCGGATGTTTGTCAGTAGTTTCCGCCTCAGTTTCCGCCATAACTTTGCCTTCAAGGTGGCATTGAATTCACAGAACACTAATATCCTAACGGAAAGAAGTAAGACTCCATAGAGTAAAAATGCGAACACTAGAGCACACTAGCGCCGCTACTTTATGCCCACGGTAACTAAAGTTTGGCGGGAAATTTGAATTGAAAAGGCGCGCAATTCAATCTTTTGTAAGGTGCTTACTTTCTTTGCGACTATTTATCTAATGAATGGTGAATATTCAACATTTTGTTGAATATCCGCCATTCACCTGATAGATAGTCACACAGTAAGTATTTTGATGATATATTAAAAAACAAGCATTTTTAAATGTTTTAATAATGTTTATTTTCTTTTGCAACCATAACAATTTTCAAGCAGGTCTTAGTTTAGTCATCATGTGACCAAGGTCTTCACACCATACCATTTATCCAAATTTTTAGGTGCTCAACTGCATTCGGCGTTCTAACAAGACCTGGCACCAACAAATCTCATTGAAAGAATCTCTTCATTTCGATGAAGTGTTTAAGATGGGGACTCAAGTGTCCTGTAAGGTCTAAAGGAAATAAAGCACTTTGATTTTGACTCCTTTGGGTCATTTGTTTCCCTTTTTAAGATCTGGATTGTCTCCATTCAACGCATCAAATAATTGCTCCATTTTTTCGATGATCATTGTTCGTCACCTGTATGGCAAACTCACGAATCTGCACTTTTTACGAAAATGACTTTTTAATGCCAAACCGCTTCTATTGCGCTGATACACACTGTGGCAAATAATTGTATCTCTAGCTTTTGTAGTTTTAAAGATACGATAACTGCAAATGAGCGAATTTTAACAATTTTTTATATTGTACCATGGTAAATTCTCGTAAGTGTAGATAAAACATTTTACTACCGAGTTCATTGTGATTTAAACCAAAAATGCCCACTGCAAACAAGCGAATGTTGGACTATTCGTGTATTTGATGCCATCTTTCTTGATAATACGCATTGAATTGACCACGGTAAAATAGCGTAAATGGCAGATTCGCGTTTTTGCTAACATTATTTTATTGATGAAAGCACTAATTTGACCGTAGGAAATGAGTGTATGTGTCAGATACGAGTATTTGCCAATGTTGTAATTAGGTACTTTGCATCGTAAAATTAGCTCTTCGTTCCATTATTTTATAGCAAACGAGCGAATCTGAAAAAAAATTACTAAAACAATTTGCAAAACGGTTTTATTTGTGGCGATATTTTACAGGAGTGAATACAAAAATCTGGTATAATTATTAATGAATATTAAATAAACAGTCAAGTATGTGTCAAGATAAGCATAAATGGTTCCATAGTTATTTAGCTTGCCTGCATCTAATGGACTTCCGTCCATAAATTGTGATGGTTAAAAATACACGACGAAAGAGGTGGTTAAAATGGTGTTATTAGTTTATGGTGTGTATCTGTGTAGTTAGACAGGCGTCTTTCTATAACAAATTTTCACTGTCTTAATTCCAATCTGCGTCGTCTCCTTCTTCTATGTCAGGCTCAGGCAGACGGTCCTGAAATAATTCTAATCATACAAAAACCAACCTACCTATAATATTATTAGCAGTAGCATCATCATTCGTTTTCGGATTTTCAGTTGACGTGGGCGCCATTTGCAAATACCGTGATGAGGATGCAGTATCTTTAATATTGTCTGCAAAAAGTATGAAAAACATTTAGGTACACATTTTAAACAACTTTTTAGGGTAGTAATAATAGTAAGTACTTACATAAGCAATCAAGGACCCTTCCGACTGGCATTGATATGGACCAGTTGAGCTACCTGTACATTGTTTACAACAGTCTTCAGTTAACTAAATTGTCTCGATTGTAAATACTATAGTCTTAATTAATTTGTGGAATTGTTATTTTCTTTGTTAATAAAGATGTTTAGAAATAAGCAATCATACATAGCTATGTAGTAGGTTGGTACTTACTTTCTGTATCTATTGATTGAAGATGTTTCGTTTATATTGCTTTTAAAAAGCATTAATGATGATGTCAGCAGGTCGTTAACATTATCGAAAAAAAATATGCGGTCAATATTATTATGGTATACTTATAGTTGATCTAACTTAGATCTATACTTAGGTAGGTAGGTACCTGGTAACGTTTCTATAGCTCGTTAGCTCGTACCTAGAGCAAGCAAGTCTAATAGGTAGCGGCTACTGCTTGCGTTTAATTTATTTTTCTAGGGCTCCGTTTTTCGCTCGGCTTATTTTTGTTTTCGAAAATCGTGTGAAAGTTGACTAGCATAGAAACGTTACTTTTAGGGTTCGGTAACCCGGACGTATTGATGTGCTTTTAATGCTTTTGTTACTCACCTATTTACTAACATTGTTTTGTCAAAAATCAAATTATAGTACCTACTACTTATCTGTGAAGGGATTTGAAATTTGAAAAAGTTAGGTACCTACCTACCTAAGTATAGATCTAACTATAATTATACCATAATAATATTGACCGCATATTTTTTTAGATAATGTTGACGACCTGCTGACATCATCAATTATGCTTTTTAAAACCAATATAAACGAAACATCTTCAATCAATACAGAAAGTAAGTACCTACCTACAACATAGCTATGTATGATTGCTTATTTCTAAACATCTTTATTAACAAAGAAAATAACAATTCAAGAAATTAATTAAGACTATAGTATTTACAATCGAGACAATTTAGTTAACTTAAGACTGTTGTAAACAATCTACAGGTAGCTCAACTGGTACATATCAATGCCAGTCAGAAGGGTCCTTGATTGCTTATGTACTTACTATTATTACTACCCTAAAAAGTTGTTTAAAATGTGTACCTAAATCTGTTTTATACTTCTTGCAGACAATAATATAGATACTGCATCCTCATCACCGTATTTGCAAATGGCGCCCACGTCAACTGAAAATCCAAAAACAAATGATGATGCTACTTCTAATAATATTATAGGTAGGTTGGTTTTTGTATGATTAGAATTATTTCAGGACCGTCTGCCTGAGCCTGACATAGAAGAAGGAGACGACGCAGATTGGAATTAAGATAATGAAAATTTGTTATAGAAAGACGCCTGTCTAACTACACAGATACACACCATAAACTAATAACACCATTTTAACCACCTCTTTCGTCGTGTATTTTTAAAAACCACCACAACTTATGGACGGAAGTCCATAAATTGTAAGTAGATACAGGCAAGCTAAATAACTATGGAACCATTTATACGTATCTTGACACATACTTGACTGTTTATTTAATATTAATTAATAATGTACCAGATTTTTGTATTCGGGCATATTTTTTTTTTGTTGTCTCATTGCTTTTTAGGGTCTAGTAAAAAAATATGATTTTTTTTGTATTATAATGCCATTTATTCAGAAGATAAATGTCTAACTCACCTAATTATATAGAAGTACAATAAAATAATACATAAAATCAATAAATATTTATATTTTACTTGCATGAGTCTGAAAAAGTTGTTCCATTGAGAAACAAAATGAATTGCATTTAAAACATTGAAATAAAACGCGATGTATTAACTTTTAATATTGTTTAATAAAGAAATGGGGTACATTATCAAATTATCACAAAAACTATCAGAAAAATAAGAACTGTGGTGTAATATTCACAATAGTTACTCCTTTGAGTTACTTTACTGATTTAACCACAATCTTTACATACCTATAAACTGTAAGTTTAAAAAATAGTGGTGCAAGGAACTTTCTGGCAATTAAAGAACATATTTCGTAACCAAATAACAACACTAGTATATACACTTTGAAATAAAATAACATGTATTTTTTAATAATACTGTAATAAAATTGAGGGACAATTTCTCAGTGGAACGTAACAAAAATGTAAGGCTGCGTTCACCTTTGACTACAAAACGGACTTCAGTACAGAATATTAAAACTAATTAGTAATTATAATATAGGAAAAAAAAATAAAAACTAGGTAATTATAAAATAAAAACCAAGAAAATACATTATTATAAATAAATATTCACGGGTATTTATCGCGTAAATAGGTAAATAAACGCGATAATTACCAGTGAATATTTATTTATAATAATGTATTTTCTTGGTTTTTATTTTATAATTACCACTGCTTAGCAGAAAACCCTCTATACATATAGGTTAGCCAGAATAAAATCACAATTTAAACGCGGCTTTAGCATTACATTGAGTTACAATTCGTTCCGTTGAGTTACGAAATTTCTCAACGGAACGTAACAGTTTGCTGATTCAAAATTTAAATTCAAATAAAATGGAATAGACGATTACTTTCCTATTGTTTTTAATCATTTTAGTTGAAGTAAATATAGAGGAAACGAAATAACTTCATTTTGCTACATAAAACAAGCTACTTACCATCAAAAACTCCGTCTTTCAATGGAATACAAAAAAGTCACTCTGAGAGCCGCCTTCTGCCACGGCACACAGGTTTAAACAGGACAGACAAAATCTAAATGGCTTACTTGTTTCGTCTGTTTAGTGTTGCTAGCTCAATAAACAAATATCATTTTAATAGTATTTTTGGTAGTTAATCAAGAAATAGTTCGTAACTCAATAGGATTTTCCACTGAGGTTCATTTTAAGTCCACACATAAAATTGTATTTCTTTAAATTTATATCTGTTATATAATAGTTTTAATGCCAGAAAGCTTTTAAAAATAACTTTCCGAAGGCTCTTTTCCCTACATTATTATACCTTTGCACTGGTAATAACAAAAAAAAACGACTTTAAAATGTCGATTTATGTGAAGGACATCGTACAAATCATGTTTAGCAAAAAACAAAGTTATTTTTTATAAGAAATCTTTTAATAATCGAAGGTTATTTAAACATATTCTCGAGGCCTGTACTGTATTATTTCATATAAAAATGTAATTATGCCTATGAAACATTTATATTTATCAAAAATGACACAAATGTCGGGAGGACAATGGATAAACGGCAAAGACAACAAAAAAAAAATATGCCCATTCACTCCTGTAAAATATCTCCACAAATAAAACCGTTTTGCAAATTGTTTTAGTAATTCTTTTTCAGATTCGGGCATATTTTTTTTTTGTTGTCTCATTGCTTTTTAGGGTCTAGTAAAAAAATATGATTTTTTTTGTATTATAATGCCATTTATTCAGAAGATAAATGTCTAACTCACCTAATTATATAGAAGTACAATAAAATAATACATAAAATCAATAAATATTTATATTTTACTTGCATGAGTCTGAAAAAGTTGTTCCATTGAGAAACAAAATGAATTGCATTTAAAACATTGAAATAAAACGCGATGTATTAACTTTTAATATTGTTTAATAAAGAAATGGGGTACATTATCAAATTATCACAAAAACTATCAGAAAAATAAGAACTGTGGTGTAATATTCACAATAGTTACTCCTTTGAGTTACTTTACTGATTTAACCACAATCTTTACATACCTATAAACTGTAAGTTTAAAAAATAGTGGTGCAAGGAACTTTCTGGCAATTAAAGAACATATTTCGTAACCAAATAACAACACTAGTATATACACTTTGAAATAAAATAACATGTATTTTTTAATAATACTGTAATAAAATTGAGGGACAATTTCTCAGTGGAACGTAACAAAAATGTAAGGCTGCGTTCACCTTTGACTACAAAACGGACTTCAGTACAGAATATTAAAACTAATTAGTAATTATAATATAGGAAAAAAAAATAAAAACTAGGTAATTATAAAATAAAAACCAAGAAAATACATTATTATAAATAAATATTCACGGGTATTTATCGCGTAAATAGGTAAATAAACGCGATAATTACCAGTGAATATTTATTTATAATAATGTATTTTCTTGGTTTTTATTTTATAATTACCACTGCTTAGCAGAAAACCCTCTATACATATAGGTTAGCCAGAATAAAATCACAATTTAAACGCGGCTTTAGCATTACATTGAGTTACAATTCGTTCCGTTGAGTTACGAAATTTCTCAACGGAACGTAACAGTTTGCTGATTCAAAATTTAAATTCAAATAAAATGGAATAGACGATTACTTTCCTATTGTTTTTAATCATTTTAGTTGAAGTAAATATAGAGGAAACGAAATAACTTCATTTTGCTACATAAAACAAGCTACTTACCATCAAAAACTCCGTCTTTCAATGGAATACAAAAAAGTCACTCTGAGAGCCGCCTTCTGCCACGGCACACAGGTTTAAACAGGACAGACAAAATCTAAATGGCTTACTTGTTTCGTCTGTTTAGTGTTGCTAGCTCAATAAACAAATATCATTTTAATAGTATTTTTGGTAGTTAATCAAGAAATAGTTCGTAACTCAATAGGATTTTCCACTGAGGTTCATTTTAAGTCCACACATAAAATTGTATTTCTTTAAATTTATATCTGTTATATAATAGTTTTAATGCCAGAAAGCTTTTAAAAATAACTTTCCGAAGGCTCTTTTCCCTACATTATTATACCTTTGCACTGGTAATAACAAAAAAAAACGACTTTAAAATGTCGATTTATGTGAAGGACATCGTACAAATCATGTTTAGCAAAAAACAAAGTTATTTTTTATAAGAAATCTTTTAATAATCGAAGGTTATTTAAACATATTCTCGAGGCCTGTACTGTATTATTTCATATAAAAATGTAATTATGCCTATGAAACATTTATATTTATCAAAAATGACACAAATGTCGGGAGGACAATGGATAAACGGCAAAGACAACAAAAAAAAAATATGCCCATTCACTCGTTTGCTATTAAATAATAGAACGAAGAGCTATTTTTACGATGCAAAGTAGCGAATATGACACATACGTGAGTTTACTATGGCCTAAAAAGGAGTTGATTTTTTTTTTCTATAAAGTTGTAAAGTCGCGAATCTGCATTATTACGCTATCCAGTATTATTGTGTATTAATCATTAATAATATTTGAATATGCTTTCAATTTACTGTATAAACAAATATAAAAATTCAAAATAGGTCCTTGGAAACTATTTCAAAAATGCAAAAACATGTTATTTTTTCTGTTTTTTTGCGCTCCTGCACAATTTGGTTTTTGCAAATTCGTGACTTTGCCATACAAGTGACGTGTTGTGCTCCTAGCTTTTTGTGAAAGTTCACCTGAAAGAAAGATAACATAACATAATAATAAAAGTTGTTGTTGCAAGCTTTTTAAAGATTTTTCAGTGGACCAGTCCCCAGCTGGAAACAGAAATAAGCCCATAGGTACTCGTGCCCTGAAGTCATGGAATGAAGTCATTGAAGATGGTTCGACATTAATGAACTTATTGAGGATGGATCGATGGACGATAAAGACACGGATATTAATGTAGAAGTATTAATGTACTCACCTCATAGTAGCGGAAACCTGTGAAAGCACAAGTTAAAACATCTGCGGTTCCGTTTTTGGTGGAAATACGGCATTTAGCGCACTTTCGGTTTTATGTAAACCATTATCAATCGAAATAACCTTTCAAAAAGTCGAAATCTTTCAAGATTATTAAAATGTTCTGTTGTTTAAGATCACAAAATAAGCAATT
Source organism: Eupithecia pulchellata (assembly GCA_963931895.1). Taxonomy (NCBI): domain Eukaryota; kingdom Metazoa; phylum Arthropoda; class Insecta; order Lepidoptera; family Geometridae; genus Eupithecia; species Eupithecia pulchellata. Next base: position 1,240,886 of record OZ007521.1, on the reverse strand, counting down.
AATTTTATATCGGTCTACCGTTTGGCGTTTGGCACGGCTTTCATTCATTCAAATTAATGACAGTGTTACAGGGACATTTAGGTGTCATGTCAAGATTTTATGCATAGATTTTCTTTCTCTTTCTAACGTATAGCGCCATCTCATCTGATTTTCTATGCCCAAGTACTTGACAAGCAGAAAATGCCAACAGCACAATGTGCTGTTGGCATTTTCTGCTTAGCGAGTTGACAGCCCCTGATTGAATTTAAGCGCCCTCTATTTGTCGTAAACTAATGAAATAAAAAAGAAGCAGAAGCAAAACCAATCCATCAAACAAAATACACCAATACGTAGGCATGTGGTACCTACGTCAAAACAGAAATACAACTGAGAAGAGAACGAGTTATAATTAATTCATTGCAAGTGTTTTCTACAAACACTACCACTAAATTATCGGATTCCAATCATGGGTTGTGATGGTGGAACAATTCCGCGGCGAGATGAGCTCGTACGCATGAAAAAGAAGCCAGAACAGGTTCGCTAAACCATAAGATACAATACCCTTTGCTATTTCGTCTTTGTTAGATAAGTATGTACTGATTGTTTCAATGTTTTTTTAGAAAGATAAAGATGCAGAGCGTTCGTTCAAGTGGCGTAACTGCGCGCTTTCCCAGCAGCCTCTACAGGAGCCCGTGGTGGCTTGCGGCCTGGGCAGGCTGTACAGCAAGAGTTCAGTGCTCGAGGCACTCATTGACAAGGACTCCAAACCAGAATCTATCAACCACATCAAGAACATGAAGGTAGTTTTTAAGTCTTTCTGTAATTCAGTGACAACATTTTGACCTTATTATCCATATTCAGTTTATCCTTATCCTATGTATTGGGCTGCTACGTCAGTAGATAAAAGTCCTAGCTATTGTTTTGATAAATTTTTAATTGTGAAAATATCAGCGTTACAAATTTACTACTATGCCTGACTACTAATGCCACCTCTTGAACAAGTTTTACTTCATATGCATCATTTTTAAAATTGTCTTTTTCTCTTTCAGGATATCAAAGACCTTAATCTCATCAAGAACCCAGCATATGTGCCAACAGACCACACAGATGGCGCCGTGGGCGAGGGCAATGCCCCGTACATCTGCCCCATCAGTGGGATTGAGATGTCCGGCAAGTTCAGATTTGTGTTCCTCTGGAGCTGTGGCTGTGTGCTCGCTGAGAGGGCACTGAAGGAGGTCAGGCAGAACCTGTGTCACATGGTAAGTGTGAAGATTCTGTTATGCTTTACAAATTATCTATGGCAAGAAGGTTAATTGTTAGAAGCTTATCATAAGGATTCCATTATGTACGGTCTGCAAATATCAGTTTTGGATGTTTTTTGTGAATAATAAAGAATAACTATTTCAATAGTATAATTAAATCATGTATAATATAATAAGTACCTCAGTCAAGGGCGTAGCCAGGATTCTGTTTAGGGGGGGGCAGCCGAAAAAAAACCAAGAATACCTACTAAGTACATGCTGCACGAGAAATGGGATAGGTAGGCTACGTTTAGAATAAAAAAAAACAACAATAGTTTAACTATACGTCACGTTATTTTACAAAATAGTAGTCTTCGAGGTACTCCACAAAACCATTTTAGCAGCTCTGATTCAATTTTGTTCTTATTTATTTGTAAGTACCATGTGTAAGTACTTCGGTGTACGCTGAGCATACCTAAGCCGTTTAAAGGATTTTCAATCATCATTTCCTCAGCCATGTTTACTTCTAAGCACTTTCCGCGAATTTTTTGAGATTTTTCGATGTTTTTTAAATAAGTACGCAATAGTGTGACACTAGATATGACAGCTAGCCCCGAATATTTAAAAAAATCATAGTCAAGAAAAGAAAGCTAAGAACCATTTGGTTTTAGAAGATAAAAAAACTCTTACTACGGAATGAATGGCGAGCGAAGCGAGCCTCCAAATTTTTGTCATATTTTGGAGAGGCTGGTAAACATGACAAAAAGGCTATAGAATTAACGGCGAGCGGAGCGAGCCGCAATTTTTTTTTAGACATTTTGGATGATCTGTAAAAGATAATCAAGACTCAGAGAGTGTTTGGATGGTCACGTGGTAGCATAAAAATATATAACAGTGAGCGGAATAAGCGCTCATATTTTGTTGTGTTTGCGGCCTCTGAAAATGGTTGAGAAATTGTGAAATTTTCGGAAGGCTGTTAAAAAGCCTAGAAAAGAAGAGAACGAACGGCGAGCGAAGCGAGCCGCGAAATTTTTTGTTACATTTTCGGTCGTTAGCAAACATATTTGAAAATTATGCTATAACTTAAGACATAACAGCAAACAGAGGGAGATATTCAATTACGGAAAACTTTAAAATAGTTATCTATCCATCTATAGATTCATGAAATTAAAAGTTATGTCGTGATCTGCCTTCCTGCCCGACTCCCACTGGAGTCGGGCGTAAATGAATGCGATGCGTGCACCTAGCTCACTAACCTACAATGTAGGTAAACAATAGGAATGAATGTAGGTAAACAACGGCATGGAGCGCGAGCGCGCCCTACCCCGCCATCGATGACGCGCAGCGCGCTGTTGCAAAGTGGAGAACGTTTGCGGTGGTAATTTTAAAGTTTGGCGAAGAAAGCTTGGTAAAACGACAAAAAAAATTAGATATTTAGATATAAGTACAAAACACAAATTGGATGGTCCCGTAGCAGCGTAAAAAAATTATAACAGTGATTGGAATGAGCGCGGATATTTTTGTGTTTGCGGCCTCTGAAAATTGTTGAGAAATTGTGACATTTTCGGAAGGCTGTAAAAAAGCTTACAAAAGTAGAGAATTAACGGCGAGCGGAGCAAGCCGCGAAATTTTTTCTGACTTTTTCGGTCTTAAGCGAACAGTTTTGAAAGTATTCTATAACTAAAGAAATAACAGCAAACGGAGGGAGATATTCAATTACGGAAAAACATGGAAATAGGTATCTATCCAATAAATGTGCCTACAGATAATGTAGATGCACAATAAGAATCGAATGGCACGGAGCGCGAGCGCGCTCTAGCCCGCAACCAACATCGCGCAGCGCGCTGTTGCAGTAGAGAATTTTATGAAAAAAAAAATTAAAAGAGTTTTTAAAAGAGCCTTGAGTTTTTAACCAACCATTTTAGGTGCTGCGTGACACGTACATATCCGAGAAAATTTTACACATTAAATTTGCCTCAACATTTCGGTGGGGGTTTGAATTTAGATGCAAACATAGTACGATTGTATAAAATTTACCTGTCAATGAAGTTTAGTTTATTAATAGGTTTGGCTATCTACGTATTTAAAATTAAGACTGCATCCTCTAGGGGGGGGCAGCGGCCCCCCCCTGCCCGTACCTCCCTACGCCCATGACCTCAGTTACATATCTATTACCCATAATACCGCTCTGCTTAGCTAGGGTCTAGATGTGTGATTTGTCTAGCAATATTTATTTTATTAGTATTTGAAAATGAACTAGGTACTTGTTTGTTCTATATAATTTTTTACTTTCTTTTCAGTGTCAAACTCCATTCACAGCAAATGACACAGTAGTCCTCAACGGAACAGAAGAGGATATTGTGATCCTCCAAGAGAGGATGGCTGCAAGAGTAGCCAGCAGGAAGAGTGGAAAGAAATCCAAGTCAAATAAGGAGAAAATAGAAAAAGTTGACATTAAAGCTGAACCCTCAACTCCATGCACATCAAATGAGGTCACAACAGATATTAAAGATTTAAAAACAGAGCCTGAAGCTGGTCCCAGCTCAAGTAATGCAGTGAAGAAAGAAGTAGCGGACACTATCCCTCTATCACTGCCTAAATTCAACCCCAACAAGATAGCTCGGGGTCACTTTGGCTCACAAAAACGAGCATTCACATCCAAAGAGCTGCAGCAAGATCCCTCTTATAAGAAAACTAAGAAGGATTATAGTGTTGCCGATGATCCCCAGTCCAGCGAAGTTTATAAATCATTGTTTACTTCACATTCAACTGATAAGGAGCAGGAGAGAGCGCATTGGGTTACTTATAATCCATTTTACAACTAAAGAAGATAGTTCAAAATTCCATAATGAAATGAGTATGTAATTAGAATAAAGTTTGTCTTTAAATAAAATACAGTAAGTAAGTTATCTAAATGTTTTATTCAAACTCGTACAGCAAATATTGCACTAACCCTAATTCTCAAAACTTATTACAATAAAAATTGTAAAAGTTGAAAAAAGCTAAAAACTAAGAAATTGCACATAGAATACATGAATGGGAATGTTGGTATACAATCTACTTTGTGCTATTTCTAAATGATTTCACAATTACAATAATTCAACATAAACTTAATAATAATAGAATGATTGTCATAAATAGTTTAGTAATAATAATCAAGAAACAATAACAAAAAGAACATAATAACAAGTTTCATAAAAAACAATTCTCAATTGAGAAGAAAAAATCAACTCCTGATCAATTATGAATAAAAAATCACATCTTTAAAAAAGTAGGTTCTAAAAGCTGGTGGTAAGTCGATAGTATCTTCTCGAGGACCAATTGCATTTTTGTATGATATTCCATACTCCAAGCAAATTCAATTTGAAATTTAGGTAGTTAAAATCACGCCAAAAAGACAAATTCACGTGCTGGGATTGCAGGCTACGATCAAAAAGAGATGCAAGTTGCACATAAAAATAGCAACCAAGTGAATGTTATTTCGTATAGGCGGTTTTTTATACAAAATTTTCACATCAAATTAGGTGAATTATTGTAAGACCACATAGGCGCTGCTCCAAAACACATACAAAAATGAAAAGTTTCGGACGACACTAGACTCACCGAACTGACTAACTCAGCTTTAATCCAGCGTCCAATGTTTCTAAATTGGAGTACTATCCACTAATGTTCTGAGGATAGATGATGTGATAGAGTTGTTTTATGGATAGATGATGTGATAGAGATGTTTTGTGGATCGATGATGTGATAGGGATGTTTTGTGGATAGATGATGTGATAGAGATGTTTTGTGGATAGATGATGTGATAGAGATGTTTTGTGGATAGATGATGTGATAGAGATGTTTTGTGGATAGATGATGTGATAGAGATGTTTTGTGGATAGATGATGACATAGAGATGTTTTGTGGATAGATAGAACCTGCAGGTACTATGTTCAACAAGCAGCAGCGTCCTGTTGAATAGAAGCCAAGGTCGCTTCGATGATGAGGTTGAAATCCAGCTCGTTGAGACTGGCCTTGGCGGTCAGCAGATCCAAGAAGGTGTCCAGGGGAGAGAGACGTTCGCCGGATGGCATGGCTGCGATGCCTGGGAAGGATTTAATTAAGTTACCAAAGTGGAAATTACAAAATACCTTAATTA
>OZ007521.1:1184413-1235325 GCA_963931895.1 Eupithecia pulchellata | reverse complement strand
GTTATTGACAGTCAAGCAAGACTCGGTGTTTTACACAGTAGGTACACACTTACGTGGAATGTGACAAAAATAAGGAATAGGACGCCTTCCTTCTTCAATACATGATCATCACAAATAAGTAAATAATGCTGGACAATCCACACAGTATCATCTAACCCAAGCTAAGCATCAGAGCTTGTGTTATGGGTACTAGATGAGTGATATACTTAATAGAATATATCACAAAGATAATATATTTTTTATTATACATTAAAAACGACCAGAACACCCGGAACATATCTGCAGATCAGCTATGTCGATAATTTCTGTAAGAAAAGAACTCTTGGGGTTTGGGATGATAAGTTAAATAACAGGTAATATTCAAAGATAATACCTAATAATAATAAGCAAGTTGGAGAGTAGTTTTTTAAATCCAAGCTAATCACGTAAGCAAGTCTGCACGAATTTTATATATAATACATAAAAATTTTTAAAATTTACGTAATATCCTCAAAAATCCCTCTCTCCCCCCATTTCATTTTGGCAAACGATGCACCAAACACCCTGTATATATAAAAGCTGGAATTAGATATACGGATAACAATCTCTTCATCACCAAGCTGCATGACTTCTGAATCGCATTCCTCATTCAATCGAAAAGAAATCACAATTACACCCATCCTAAAAGATAACTTACCGCAGCTATAATATGCTCTTGCTTGCTGGCAGTACAGATATCCAGCTCAAAGAAGGGCAGTAAATCCTGGTTGTTGCCTATCGAGGGGCGCCGCTGCAGGCCTATGGACGGCGCCGGCCCCATGGGCGACAGAGGGGTGCTCGACCGAGATAGGGCTTCCGGCTGTAACAGACGTGTTCACGTATCAATAAGCTATCATTATGACGTGTGACGACCTCTATGGCGCGGTGGGCGAAGGTCCGCCTGCGACGCAGGAGGTTGCTGCCTCGGGACAAATATTTGTACGATCTACAGATCTGGTAAATCCACACAGCATCATCTAGTCCATAGAATAGACATATGTAGGTATAGGTATAACACAAAACAAAAAATCTATTACTAACAATTTGTACACCGTAATTGGTAAAATATGTTGATACCTGTATACCTATCTGTAAAATCTTCTAACTACACATGTTTATGCAAATAAATGATCTTTATCTTATCTTTAACTAGACTAATACCTAGAGAGAGAGAGAGAGAGAGAGAGAGAGATAGAGAGAGAGAGAGAGTAGTACCTGGTAACAATGCAGGCTGACTTTGAGCTTGTCCTGGACCTGCGCAGGCGCGAGGCGCGCGGCGGGCGGCTGGCTGAGCGCGGCCCAGAGGCGCGTCCACACGTCCTCCGCGAACTGGCAGACGCGCTGCCGCGGAGACAGCACCGCGCACGCGCCGTTCCACAGCGCCTCCTGGCTCACCGACACGCACATCTCGCGAACCTGCAACGACACAAGATGATAACTAGGTAGGTATCTAGTATCTATATATAGTGCCTACGTTAAAAGGGACTAGAGTGTACAGTACAATTAAGGGCTCTACATGTGAAAGGGCTGATCCACAATGAACAACAGAAAAATGCTTCGAGAGAGCAGCAGACTTCAAGTATAAGGCGCTGTAGAATTGTTCTATTTCTATGCTAAATTTCAGTCGGACCCAATGAGATAATTATAATAATATAATTCTTTGCCTGGTCCGATAAGAAGTTTTCTGTTTGACATTGAGGCTAATATGTTAAACTTTGTGCAAACATCCATTGTGAACACAAACTTTGACTTATATTGATAGAGCCATAATAGCGAGCGAAGTTTGTCTTCAGGTACACGTTCAAAGAACAGTCTTTGTGGTTTGTAGCTAGGGGTGTTTTTCCTTTGAATTTTTGTATGTCAAGGGTTTATTCAAGCCATCGATACAATGAGCTTAAATATAGTATACAGATCCTTTATTCACTATTGCCAATCCACACACATAAGCAAACTTCAAGTGAAGGATATGAGAAATATGCTAGCAAAGGTTAACCTTAACATCAGCAAACTTCAAGTGAAAGAAATGATTAATATGCTAGCAAAGGTTAACCTTAACATCAGCAAACTTCAAGTAAGAGAAATGATTAATATGCTAGCAAAGGTTAACCTTAAAATCAGCAAACTTCAAGTGAAAAAAATGATAAATATGCTAGCAAAGGTTAACCTTAACATCAGCAAACTTCAAGTGAAAGAAATGATTAATATGCTAGCAAAGGTTAACCTTAACATCAGCGAACTTCAAGTGAATGAAAGAAATGATAAATATGCTAGCAAATGTGAACCTTAACATCAGCGAACTTGAGGTGGTGAGTGAAAGGCAGCATCCTCATGAGCGGCAGCGCGGAGGCGGGCAGCGCGCGGCGCGTGAGCGCGTGCGTGGCGCCCACCAGGTACTCTTGCAGCACGCGCTGCAGCCCGCCCAGCGCCACGCAGCGCTGGTTCACCACCAGCCACGATATCAGCTGGAATGCAGTATACTTTCACAGTATAAATATGTATACTGTGATACTTTGTTGGCTGGAATACATGGTATACTATTGTCTTGTTGGTTCTAAACAGCGCACACATGTGGGTAGGTAGGCTTCACTACATCGAGCACTCAAACAAAGATTTAATTCAATAGCACTTATATCTAATATTGTTTATTATTATATGTAGGTATTTACTGTTTTTAACAAAATATTATTTTAGTAATATAATTTTTAATAATATTTACCTAATATATTTTTTTTATAATAGTTAATAATATGTTTTTAATAAGTTAAATTCTGGATAATTGAATAAGAAAGAGCAAAATCTCCTAGTACAAATTTTATATACTAATATATGTTACTCTTTATTTGTGTGAAAGAAAAAAAATACATTTGGCTATACTAATATTATAAAGAGGAAAGATTTGATTGTTTGTTTGAACTGAATAGGCACCGAAACTACTGGAATGACTTGAAAAATTCTTCACCATTCCTCACCATAGAATCCTAAAATTTCTATAGAATATTTATATAAAAGTTAGGGTTCCGTATGAAAAATATTTTTTTGTTAAATACCTGTGCGAAGCCGGGGCGGACCCCTAGTATTGTAAAAAACAGTGTGCCCAGCCCAACTTAACTAGCAAGAGCTAGCAAACCTCTCTAGACCTAATGAATGAAATAAATTCTTCAGTAAACTCTAACGTGAAAGCGTGCTGGAGTTATTTTATAGAGAAAAGTTATTAGCGTGAAAAAGGAAAAATTCATTTATTTTTACAATTAAAACTTACCTGATTTTACAACGAAATAACTTTTTGCATCCTCCATGTTTTTTTTTATCTGAAGAGGTATTTTAAAAGAGGCTTAAAGAGGTAAAAAATCGCAACTAAGCTATTTGGCTACAAATTATAATGTTATAATGTAAGTAGTTATAATGTAGTTTTATTTTCCTGTTTTTGTAAATTTGATTTCTATGGTGTGCAATAAAGTGTATTGTATTGTATTGTAATTAAAACGCTAGTAAACGTGTTAATAACAAAAAGCATACAAAAATGTAAAAAATTGCGTTACTAACCTCCTCAGCCAAATCCATGTTCCCCTCATGCTGTATCAGATAATGTATAATGGCCAGCTTGTTCTCAACAGATGTATTACTCTTAAACGTAGCCGCTATGTCCTTATCCGCGACGGTTAGCGTGACCACGTCTAAAGTCTTCAAGTCCACCATGCCGTGCGCGCCCCAGCCCAGGATGGGCGCTAGAGTGGGGCCACTCTCGCATTCCTCCATGGGAAGCACGATGTGGCAGCACGGCTCGTGGTTCAGACTTATGTCGATTAGGTGGGTGTACAGCATCGGGATTTTTACGAGGAGGTGGTTTTCTGAAATAAATAAGGTGTTTAATTTTATTTTGGCTTTTAAGTAGCTTAACTCAAAATGCTTGTAATTTGGTCATTATTTTGACAACCTCTTTGAGCTATGTCGACCCTATCGGATTACCTCAGCTTGCTCATATAGGCGCAAGCAAAAAACTATTGCTGGATTTTTTATTCATCCTACGCGCGTGGGAAATAAGTTTCAAAAATTACATTACATGTTGAAGTGGCTCTCTTCAAGACAAGAGTAGGTATCGTCACTTTCCATCGTGAGATTGTGATCAAACGAAGAATTGATAATTTAATTTTTTAAGTTTCTTGATTGTATTCTTAATATTTAAAAAAATCATTGTTAAACATAGGAAAGCAGTGGCTCACTTTTACAGCCACACCGCTGACTGCATGCAGTGAATACTGTAAGGTCTTACACCTTTAGAAATTTGTTTTTGAATAAATTGATTTTATTCAAAAACAGTATCTACGAGCTAATGATGGTAATGATAATAATGAGACACGCGCCCGTTATGAGAGGCTAACATGAACTGAGCTTCGCGCGCGTTGATATTACAATAAGATAAAAATGCTGACGCGAGTTAATATTACGGTTCCACCTTACAAATACGATAAAGCGACAGACTCACCAGCGTACAGTATGTAAGAAGGCCTCAGAGACTTGGCGAGGGACCAGGGCAGGTCTGGCACCACAGTGTGCACCACACAGCCGTGCTGCAGCAGTGTTATGGAGTACGCGAAGTTCACCCCGGAATCTTTGAGGTCCACGCTGTCTTCTAGTATCAGGGATGTTGTGGAATCGTCTAGAGGCTGTCAAGAAAAGGGAGGTGGATTTTAAGGTTGTAGGTGTTTTACGCTATGCTGACGTCACTGTGTGTGGGTCGCGTAGAATCAAGTTAGATACGATTTTGGGCAGAACTAGGTAGGTAATCTTTTAGCACATAACTTTCTGATAAACCTGCGGAGATTTGGTTATAACAGGGTAGAGCAAGAATTGTGAAATAACATAGAGAAGCTAGATTTAGGTCGCTGAAAATGTCAAAACTTATAACAACAATTATTCTTACATTAAGAATGTTACTGGATTTATTTTGTGTTCGAAGAACCCCACTGTTTCAGTTTTAACGAATATTATTCTTTACAATTTTCGTTAAATGAAGGGATTATAGAAACTGCAAATTCCAGGAGTAGATTAGGTACTACTGTGGCCCTGTGTACTATTATGTAGTATACGTAGTACAGATTTTTGATTAAAAAAAAACAAAACAATACACTCCATGCGAGATGTCAGTGCAGATCTCGGTTCCCCTGACAATAAGCGTGACGTCACGGGGCGGTACCTTGTATAAGTAATGATGACAGATGCACAGGATCCCTCGCTGGTCGCACACTATCTGCAGGTCCAGGCTGCAGTCGTGGACGCGCAGTGGTATGGGGTCGTCCTCGTAGGCGCCGCACGCGGCCTCGCCTGACCCGGACACGTGCGGCAGGCTTAGAGGGATGTTCAGCTGTGACCACAGGTGACACATACAGGTTAATAATGCTATAGTGAGAAGGTTCTTGAGGAACTTGCTTCTGTTCGCGATTTTGCACGGGTTTGCGGAGTAAAAAGTAGCTTTAATTTATGTTATTCGCGTTTTTTTAAGACTTAGTAAGTTTTGAAAAAACGCAAAATTACAGCCCGATGAAATTTTTTAACGTGATGAGGTACACAACGAACATCTAAACATACATTTCGCATTAATAATATTAGTGTGTTATGTAAATGTCAATTTACTTTTAAACCCTGTATCTACTGCTTGATATAATGTAAAGCTAAGAATCTGATCCCGTAAGTTTGAAATATTTCAGATTAGAAATGTCGCGTAACCGTCAGAGATGATATATGTATAGGTTAGCACAAAAATCGCCCCATTTGGCAGGTTTTTATGGCAATTTCAGACAACTATGGTGCATAGACACAATAACAGACAAACAAACAAAATTAAGAACTTTAATACTGGTTTCACCCAGTGATGAAAAATGGAACAATCATTAGGTACTTCTTTGACATTCTTTTTAGAATATTACTTACTTCTCACTTTGCACAGTGCATAAGTCTCACAGATTTTAAGAAGGTGCCATTAACCACAAATTGATGGAACAAGCAACACCATATCATCCGCGAAGCTTATATTGTTGATCATTCTACCGTCTCTCTCGATAGATCAGCCAGCATAGGTGTTTTTGAATTCAACAATCAGCTGATTAATGTACAGATTGAAAAGTTTTGGTGATGACAGTTTACATTAATAGTTTTATTATAATTTCTTACCCGTAGCTGAAAAGTCAGTAGTAACACTAATTAATAACACTTTTTTAACGAATTGTGTCATGATAGCATACATTTACACAAAAACAAAGAAATTAATACCAAGATCTTACCTTGCTATTTATTAATAAGGTTGCCTAGAAGGAATTGCTTTAAGCAATAAGGTCGCCTATTGTACGTTTTTTTACTTTAATTTAAGATTATGTAACTGTTTATGTCTAGACAATGACAATAAAGTGTTTACTCATTCATCTTAATTTATTATTTACCTTGTCTGTTTTGTCTTTAAATATAACTTTTTACCAGTAATCTATTACATATTGTCTATTGTAAGCGTCCTTTGAGCTTGTCCAGCAAATAATTGTTTTGAGTATAATATAAATAGTAATACTTACAACAGTCTCGTACGGCAGATCGGCATGGAACTGAAACGCAGATAATGTCGGAGTTGTCTCGCCGGGAGACTTCACCTCCTCGCCTTCTGCGAAGCTTTGCGTCGGTTGCCTGTAGTGAATGTAGTATAACACCTGGAAAAAAAATAATAGGGTTCAGGCTATGGTTATAGTTATAGTCATGCTATAGTTGAGGCCATGTCCAGCATTGGACTAATGCTGATGATGAGGCTCATACAATGAAGTATTCATTTTCTCATGCATAAAAAAATTGCAAAAATTTAAGTCTCTTTCTACGTTAAATAAATAATGCTGGATAATCAAACAGTATCATCTACCTCCAAATTAAGCAGAGCTTGAGTGGGTACTAGATGGATGACTGATATCCTTATTACAGTATATTACATAGATAGTAAAGTAAAGTTTATTTCCAGAAAAATGGCTTACAAAATACAATAGATATAAAAACTTAAGTGTTATTGATTGATATTGTGATGTAACATAGAAAACAAACAAACCCCTTGAAAAAAAAATATCTGCAGATTGTACATACATTTGTCCCGAGGCGGGAATCGAACTCGCAATTTCCTATGTGACAGGCGGACCTACCGCGCCACAGAGGTTGTCAATTAGTTTAGGGTTTTAGGGTAGTTATAGATTTCTATTTGAGTCATCTCGTGACCACGACAGAGTGCAAACCTGTTAAAACGTCGAGAAAGGAAGAAGAAACGCGATAAATACCCGTTAATTACTAATCATTAAGTAGTTTAATAGCATATGTATTAATATTGTGACTATTATGTGTAGGGAAACCAGTCTCTATATACATGACGCTAAAGTAAAAAATACCAAAACAGTGGCAATTACAATAGACACACATAAAAACAGATGAACACATAAAACATTAACACAGCTGTACAATCATAAAAGCTGAAAGGATAGAGTTGCTGATGCTTGCAAGCAAAAACACTTTCTTCCCCGTGTTGCCTATATACAGGGTGGAATTTTGTAATGCCACCTGGAGGGAAAGTACTCTTAATACTGTAGTTAGAAAATTGTACTCAAAGAAAACATTCCTTTAATTTTGAAAAGAAAGAAAACTGCATTCAAAGATTTTCGAAAATTCGCTTGCCACACCCGGGAATCGAACCGACTAAAATCTGTAAAAATTACACCCTGTACTTTTATTGCATAGATCGTTAGGGTCAATAATAAGGATGAAATCTCTCTAACAAACTTAATAAATTAAATGAAAGGAAAACCATGAAATCTTAAATTGAATGGGTCAAGTTAAGCACTTTAACTTAAAGATCCATCTGTTTACTTGTGTCAGTAGTAGCAGAATCACTACTGCCTACATTAATAACCATTTTAATACCTGGATTGGTACCAACGGCACAATCAGATGGCTGGCGAGATCACCAGATCTCACCCCTTTAATTTTTTTTTGTAGGGATATGTAAAAAATCTAATTTACATGAAATCTTATGCGAATGTAAACGAGTTGAGAGTTGAAGTTCAGAATACGATTTATAATCTTCACCACAACACGTTATTAAAAGTTACTAGAAATGAATTCGTTAGAAGAATAAATTTGTGTATCCAAGAAAATGGAGCCCATTTCGAGCAACTAATTAGGTAGTTAGTTGACTTTTTATTGTAAATAATTAAAATAATTTAAGATTTCATGGTTTTCCTTTCATTTAATTTATTAAGTTTGTTAGAGAGATTTCATCCTTATTATTGACCCTAACGATCTATGCAATAAAAGTACAGGGTGTAATTTTTACAGATTTTAGTCGGTTCGATTCCCGGGTGTGGCAAGCGAATTTTCGAAAATCTTTGAATGCAGTTTTCTTTCTTTTCAAAATTAAAGGAATGTTTTCTTTGAGTACAATTTTCTAACTACAGTATTAAGAGTACTTTCCCTCCAGGTGGCATTACAAAATTCCACCCTGTATATATACCCTATGCCTATACAAACCTGATTGACACAGTCCCATTGGGCCCAGGAGAACACCTTCACAATGGTCTCAGGTTCCGGGTAGATACCATCAAAGCCCCATTTCTCAGTACCATCGTCACATTCATTCAAAAACATTGGAGAACGGTAAATCTTTATGCCTGAAATCAGTAAAATTTCATTGTGTAACTATATGAGAAAAACTATATGAAGTATTTATAGGATTCAACTGAAAATAATCTTACATTCCAAGTGCTTGAACAACAAGAATCTGTCGTTACGGATTCCTGGGCTGTATTTGTTGCTTTTTCCGTACACATACTGCACCATTATCTGCTTGGTGGAACCATCTTCTACCTCCTCGGGGCCATTTTTCTTGTCGGGGAGCAAATACATCAAAAAAGGGCAGTACAAAGGTTCCTTGACCTCAGAATCTTCAGTTGGTAATTTCTTCACAACATAAACAAGTAAGCTTCGTGTAGCGTTCACAGACGCCTGTATAATGTTAAGTTTTTCATCAAAAGTGTGCAAAGTAACCAAGGTTTTGGTTCTGTTTGTATAAACTCCAATGTTTAGAACCTCTTTGCTGTCGACATCTGATACCCAAGTTAAAACCTGAGATCCGTCTTGTTCCTGTCCTAGGAGTCGCCATTCTCGTGCTGTGACCTCTGAAATAGAGATTCAAGGATTGAAAAGTAATAGCCCAAAACACTTCAGTCAGAAATATCGATTAGCTTTCCCACGAACCTTCATCGCCTAGAGCTTGAAGAACTCCACATAATTTTACTGCAATATTTTGTGCAGCCATCTCTGTAAATTCAGTTTTAGACTTCTATCGTCCCTTTTACTTAATTTCTCTAAAACAAAGGCATTTTCTTGCTTGGTTTACGTTTGTATTAATTTTATGTTGACTTTTCTCGCAGAATTTTCTATCAGCTGGCGCCCAGCTGTATTCCGTAATGAAGATAGTTTTTTCAGTATGACCAACAGAAAAACATAATTTTGTTTGAATAGTTGGCGTTCCAGGATATTACCAACCAATCAGCGATTAGGTTTGATTTATGGACAACATTCCATTTCACCTCATAAAGTGCATTAATATATTTACGTTATTTGCAGATTTTTACAATTTTAAAATATGGTTCAAGCACTTGATTTTTTTGGAACAATATTAACAAGAAGCAAAACCAATATTCATATTATTGACGTAATCAGTCCGGTTTGTATTTAAAGGTATCAGTTTTAAGTAATATAATACATAGGAATAGGATAACTGAATTTAAGTATTTGCTAGATTCTTTCAATGTTCATACTAAATTTTGATGATTTTTCTTGTATCGAAATAGAGGTGCAATCTATCGGAATTGTAAGGACTGCGTGTAACGGAGCGTAACCTGAAAGTGACGTCCGTTTTCAAGAAGAAACAATCATGAAGTTAGCTGTATGTAAAGCCGCGGAGTAGCTAGGAATTGCCGCGACATTTTCGCGCGGAAAGCCGGGCGTTATCGAGCCGTGAAAAACCTAGAAAATATCATGTAAAATTAGAAATTTTCCTAAAGACTAGCCAGATTCTCTAGCAATCGTTTTCGTGTGATTTGACTGTGAAAAAATAACACTAAAATATCAGAAACGGTGCTCCAAGATCATCTCTGGTATCTACTCCTTATGAAAAAAAGTTTCTTTTGATTTGGATTAATTTGTGAATGATCAGGTATGATTTGATCCAGTATTCTCAAAGTGTAGGATAAGTCTTATCTTTTATTACTAATCGTAAAACGGATTCACTTAGATTTCTTATAGTAATTAGGTTAGAAACCTTTGGTGGGCGATAAGCCAAGCCAATTATGCCGTCACCGAATATGTCGTATTTAGGGGTGAAAGTCGACTGAAATAGTTATTTTACCAATTTATATTTCTTATCCGAGAATATCTCGATGTTCATGAGCTATTTTTATCAATATCCTTTTGTGGAGGTGCCAAGAAACCCAAGCTTGCGACGTGTCTAATGGCTGACGGGAGGTTTTTCGCGCGCGATTGTGACGGATTCGTGGCATTTTTTACAGCAGCTGATCATTAAAATTTCTAGTTTTCTTTATGCTAATAGATAGATAATGAACTGTAGTGAGCAAAAAGTGAATAAATAGTTATATTAGTGACGATCTACTTGCTGAAACAAGGCCTGGAAAACTATTCTCCCGCCAATCAGCAGGGGGCACGCCGAGGGAATCAACCTCGGTTTGACATTATTTAGCTCAATTATTGTAATATCTAAGGGTCCTTCTTTTTTAAAAAAGCTGGCTGCTGATTTGGGCCACATGTGTTTTACGATAAAACTCGACGTTTGTCCTCAATTACAGTCGTCAAATGACATAACCCTATTTGAGTACTGAACATGACATGCGGTAATTCCTAGGCGTTCACACTTACTTCCTAAGCATGTAATTAATAAACCTGCAAGTATATTTATAGATCATAACGTTTCAGGCTCTGGGCTTAGTGTGTCAGGCCTCCTGTCCCAGCTACAATGGCTGAAACTGGGTATGTACATGGCTGTTCCATATTCAATAAGATTCTGACCTTGATGGGGGTTTGTTTACTTATTGCCAATAACACTTGTCCACAGTCCCTCCTGTGAAGCCAGTGAGAAACGCATAAACTTAAAACGGAGAAGAGTTACATCTGATAATGAGGTTTGTACCCTGCCTCATTTTAATCAAAGCACTAATGTTTACATTTCACTTACTATAACATATCTTACTTGTAGCTGGAGAATGAGCCACCTTCAAAAATCAATGCAAAGCTTGAGGATGACTTGAATGACCAGCCAGCACAGAATGTGGTTGTGGAATCCTCATCCTGCTCTAGTGATGATGAAGGCTCCCAATTTGGGAATGTAGAGCCACCGAGTGTGTATACAGACTTGGAGTACAATGCTGACAGCTTTCTCAGCCCTCCGAGTGTAGCTGAGAGCTGTGTGCTCAGCCCCCTAGAGAATGTGGCCCGGGGGGAGTCCACCCCTCACTCCAACAAGAGGAATAAGTAAGTGCAAACTCCTTCAGACATTTCACCCTTGATAGCCTCTCAATTTGAAACCATAAAAATATTTTTAGCAAGTAGCTACTCAGATCTGCTATTTTTAAAAATAGGTGGGCTGTTGCACACTGTGACTAATAAATACAATGTAGTAGTTTATCAATTGGAATTGGAAATCTTTCAAATGTGTTTTTATATTAACTGACATTTTCTGTGTATTTATTGTTCATAGTAACTTACATTGAACTTTGAACAGTAATCACTGGTGTCATGAAAAAACCATCTGTTCTAAAAACACAATAATTGAAAACCTACCTTGATTCTTGTATTAATTTATAAACAAATGAAATCTGTGAGTGTTCAATTTTAATAAAAAACAATTGACAGACAACCTCTATCAAAATTTTTCTGGAACAAATCTACAGCTTTTAAACTAGCATGTACCTTTCAGCCCCAACAAAAATGCCTGCCCAATTATGCCCAAACGCAAGTGCCCATTACCTGGCCTCTCCTGGGCAGACCCCAATGACGTTTGGAACAACATGTGTGAGTGTGACAAGCGCTCCTGTGCCAAGAAGAACCCCAATATGTTTGACAATCACCCCAGCCTCCAGCCTCGGATGAGGGCCATCCTTCTTGACTGGCTGAATGAGGTAAGGATACTTATTATAACTCCTATTTTTAAATTTTTAAGCCTTATTCTTTCCCTAGCAAAGAGGTAAACCTATTTCACTAGCCACCACCTAAGTCACAGTGCCTTGAAGTAACAGAATCATGTACTAGTATTCATTGATTGATTATTCTTAAGCCAGGATAGGACTCTACTGAAGGTAAGGCTTGTACAGTCCAGAATAATAGGTAGGTAATAAAGAAGCAGCCAGGACCCATATCATGCAAGGATACTTGGACATTGACCTGATAAGGAAATGCCAAAAGAGAGAACTGTCTGAAAGCTATTTTTAGATCAGCTGAGTTTTAAATAATAGTTCAAACACAATGTGCCTTGACTGGTGGAAGCTTACTGCAGGACAACATAGGACTGTTTGTAAATCATAGACAAGTTATTTGTCTATACATTATAGAAAAAAGAGTAGAGTGAGATAGAGTTAGTAGAGTAGTAAATAGGTCATGAACCTCATTAAGAGCATTGACCTCACAGATGTTGATTCTTTCTAAACTAAGAACCCAATTAATTATGTAGATATAATTGCTTTAAGTTGACTGTTTCCTTTGTGTTAATTTTCTTGTACTTATTCAGTCCATTTATTTAAGTTTCGCGAATATTCTCGCGTTTTTAAAAGACAGTGATGTGAGATCAATGAAATATGTGTGGTTTAAGCTTGTACTTGTTTGGTTTCACATCAGCAAAATCAGCTTTGAACTTTGCTGCCTTTATTTACGGTTCTTATTAGTCCTACAGCTACATACTTTTTGAGGATAAATAGTTTCTTGTCATCTGTTTCATGCAGCATTTATATGGAAGAGGTAAGACACGTAGATAGTTTAGTAGTAGATTCGTTTGTCAGTGATTGCTCAAACTTTATCAAGTACTGGCAGCTGAAACCTCAGTGCTTTTTTTCCTTTAGAACTTACAGGACTCTTGACAACGTGTGAACTTACGTATCGTTCACTAGCTAATAAAATAAGTTAATACGCTAAAAGGGATGATCAACTACAAATTTTAATGGAATGGAACCTTATGAGCGTTTTAAAATCCATATCTGTAAACAACATGCTTTTCTTCAGGGAAGACCAACGCGCGGTTTAAATTGCGCGTCTGTTAAGCATGCGACTACTTTATTATGTTTAATTCAAATACATATTTCAAATTATGGACTGCTGCTGAAAAAAGCGTTACTGAAGAAGATAAGCAGGTGTCGGTGTTTTTGGGTTGTGTCTTAAAATAAAAATGTCCCAAGTTCCGGAATCCATTTCAAGAACCTAATTCCTGTATCGAATTCCTAATTATTATTGAATGTGAAGAAGCACCAAGGTGATGTAAGAATGGGGTCAGTGACCCTGTTTTTGCAGTGTGCAATGACCTCCTAACCAACACGATTCCGATCCAATCCACCACAATTATTTGTTTTTTATTAGTACTTTACAGTTAGCTAACGTTTACGTCGCCTGAAGTACTTTATTGAGATGGTTTCAACCTAATCACTAAAAGTGAATGCACGCTCGGAAATTTACATTTTATCGTATGCTACCAGTATTTTTTGCCGCACACTGGCCGATCGCATACAACAGGCCCGAGAACTAGTACTCGCTATTATTCACCCCCTACGAATAAAACGAATAAATAATAAGTCTTATTATTCATTCGTAAATTACCCTGACAAAATTAAATCAAAAATGTCAAGCCTTGACGAAAACGTGGTGCATGAAAACACTATAATAACATTTTTAAAAAATCGCATATTCTAGCTTTCTATTTCGCGCACGTGTAAAGGGTGCAATGTAGCTTATATTACTCAGGGATAATGTACGTCCTTGTATACAAAATTCTTTATAAACGGTCTGTATTTTTCGAATTACATCGAAAAGTCGTGCTTACTTCCTTATCGAAGTCCGTAATGGACAGTAATGTTAAAGTTTCATATAATGTCCATTGCAAAAAAGCCCGTGAAATATCTATATCAAAATATCTTAAAAGTCGAATACAACTTAAATTTATCAATAGATAACTACTCTAAAAATTATAATAAAATATATGTAATGACGTCAGTCCTTTGTTTTGGATTGTTTATGCTTAAACGCATAAACAACATCATTTAAAGATAGATAATTTGTTAAGCATCTAATACCTAATAGCCCTTCAAGTTACGTAACTTAACAATAATAACGTGCACTCATGCACCCTATTACCGGTTTATCCCTAACGTCGTAGCGGGGCGGTGTGCGGCATTAGGCGGCGGCGTCACCCGAGCGTTTATAATTATACACCCTTCAATCGCACGGCTGTTATAACTGTAGTAACGTTGACGTTTGCAACGAAAATAAAAGACTTGTCCAAAAATTAAGCTGATAAAAATACTTGAATTGTAATGCGTGTCTGTAATATTTATGGAGTCCTGTCTATTTTGTCCAATCTACAAATATCAGATTTGACAAAAACTGTGTAAAAATAAAAAATATCGAATCCGATTAGTAAGCAACTGACAAAGTGGTGTGAAATGAGCCCACAACATTGCAGAGCCTGCTTCATTGAAATCGCTCAACAAAATGACAAACTAGCTCCTCACCGTAAAATAAATGTCATTGATAAATAAAGGTAAATGATAACGTTATGATTTATCGCTTAAAAGAGTTATGTATGGGCCTAGGTCTTAATAAAGATAAGCACGCAGTAAGATCGAGTGCACTAGGTAAGATGCACTTTAGTACCTTGTATACTACAGAATGCTTATTTTACACTGACACACCAGCCGTTTGTCTCTATAAGGTCTCTTCTCTATAAGTAACGGAGCTAGACGAGACCCCTCGTGCATGCGCATTGCGCATGCCACATCGCTGAAGCTCGCAGCGAACGTATTAAAGCATAAATAAAATAGGGACTAAAGAACCCCATTATAAACGGGGTTGTTATACTCGCGAGCCGAGTGATTTTGGTCTGAGTTAAACACTCTACTTTTCTCTTGGATGGCAAGAAAATTCAACACTCTAAACTTACTTTCAGGAAAATAATGAACACAATTTTCTCTTGACACACAATTTACTTATTTGATTGATTTATATGTCGTTAGATTTCTAAGGTAGCCTTACGACAAATTTGAAATACATAAATATGATTTCACGTGATTTAATAATGATAGAACTTTAGAACATGTTAACTATATATTTGCCCTTCTGTTCCATTTGCATATTCTTCTTGCTTCCCATGTCGGGGGATAGAGTAGATACAATAGTTATCTATCTTGTTCTGTCGGAGACTTTATGTTATATTTCGCCAGGTAAGCCCGGCAACGACTGTTTGTCACCAAATTTGCTTGAGGCCACGTTTGCGTTTCTCCTGAGGGTTCCACTGACTTAACTTCTATTTTATGCTTATAGGATTCCATTGCATATTATTGTCCTCTATCTCACTAATCGTCACTAAGTCATGTTCATCTGTAGTCAGGTTTGGATAAAAACCCTCTAAATTATAAGATTTTAAATAAATAAATCTTCAATTCAATTTGTAGTAAACAAAAGAGATTTCGCTCTAATACAAACTTGTCTTTTTTATGCGCAACGCAGACCATAAGTAATCACAATCACCCATAACATACAAAAAAGAAGAAATCGTTCTATTTTCAAAATTAAATTCAAATAAAATGGATTTTCTTTGTTAATGGAACACCAAAAAAGTGGTTTTAATGTCTTTGGTGTAGACTTTTTAAAAAAAAATCTGTAAGAGGACGATGTCTTGTATGAAAAGATTTTTTTAGCTCTAGGGCCTAGGGCATAAACTCGCTAAACTACGCCAAAATGACACTTTTTAAGCTAGAGAAGTGAAAATAAATTCCTTTCATTCCTACATCCTACCTAAGCTAATTGTACTACGCACTCTATACAATTCCCCATCGCGTCATCATCGGTCGCCTATATATCCAACCGAGCGTTCCAAAGTACTAAAGGGCTTGTCCTGTTATAAGGTGTATTTGATGATTTATGGACTGGCCTTTGTGGACTATGAGAAGGCCTTTGACTCCGTTGAAACCTGGGCTGTTCTACAATCCTTACAGCGATGCCAAGTAGACTATCGTTATATCGAGGTGCTGAGATGTCTTTACGAAGCCGCTACGATGAGTGTCCGAGTACAGGACCAGTAGACTAAACCGATCCAACTGCGCAGAGGAGTGAGGCAGGGGGATGTTATATCCCCGAAACTGTTCACGAGCGCGTTGGAAGATATGTTTAAGACGCTGGAAAGACAAGGGCACCAACATAAACGGCGAGTACATCTCACACCTGCGATTCGCTGATGACATAGTCTTAATGGCGGAGTCGCTAGAGGAGCTGAACCGGATGCTGGACAGTCTAGCTTCAGCCTCCCGATGTATCGGTCTTGGCATGAATTTGGATAAAACCAAAATCATGATCAATGGCCACATTGATCCAAGACCGGTGATCGTACATGGCCACCTTCTCGAAATTGTTTCTGAGTACACTTACCTCGGGCAGATTTTGCAGTTGGGTCAAAACAATTTCGAGAAGGAAGCCAAGAGGAGGATCCAGCTAGGCTGGGCAGCGTTCGGAAAACTACGTCGAGTCTTCTCGTCATCCATACCGCAATGTTTAAAAACGAAAGTTTTTAATCAGTGCGTCCTACCAGTCATGACCTACGGAGCTGAGACGTGGACACTCACGATAGGGTTGGTCCACCAGTTCAAAGTCGCTCAGCGAGCTATGGAAAGAGCTATGCTCTGAGTTTCTCCGAAGGATAGGATTCGTAACGAATTGATCCGACAGAGAACTAAAGTCATCGACATAGCTCAGAGAATTAGCAAACTGAAGTGGCAGTGGGCCGGCCATATATCGCGAAGAACCGATAACCGCTGGGGTAAACGTGTTCTTGAGTGGAGACCGCGACTTGGTAAACGTAGTGTAGGACGCCCTCCGGCCAGGTGGGATGACGATCTGCGAAAGACTGCTGGCAGATGCTGGATGCGACAAGCCGAAGACAGGGCGCTATGGCGCTCATTAGGGGAGGCCTATGTCCAACAGTGGACTAACATAGGCTGATGATGATGATGATGAGCTCTTTTCGAACATAGGTCTAGCCTTTTACGTAATAAATATATGGAATGCGATCATTGTGCAGTGCTAAACATTATTATGAAATCACATTGTTTTATCATTCATAGTTTTATCGTTTTCCTATCTGTTAGTAAATTAATTTGCAAGAAAATAAGATGATTCTTTGTAAAATGTCTTCCTTTGATTTATTTTATGGTGGTACGACAGTCAGTTTCTATTCCCCCACCCTACCTCCGAAGATTGCAGAGCGATCCATCTGGTAGTAGGCGTTTGTCTATATTTTACAGGAAAAATAAAGAGAAGTCTGTAAAAATAATACTTATTGAAACATGATCAATAAACTTATTTTCGCAGGGATAGTTCATTGACTATGACATCAAATAAAAAGTTTTATTGGTTTGGACATTTCAAAGTTTTTGAAAATTGTCTAAGTTTCTAAGTTTGAATTTTGAATAATTTCAAATAATGTACCGGTACAGATTAGGCTTACAAAATAAGCACTCAGAGAAGTCAAATTTCATACAATAAATAAGAAATAAGGTGTTATTCATTTTTTCTTCACTTAACTTTTTGTTTTTCGGGGTAGAGCCTTGTAGCGCCAAGTTCGAGCTATGAAATTGAATCGATTTCATACACAGTGAAAATAAAATTTTCCGCGAATGGGGGATATCAAAATGTCATTCTAGTTCTTGGCTGTAAAGACAACGTTTCGTAACTTTTGTCCTCATTGGAATATCTTAGGAGAAAAACTAATTTATTTTATCCGTTAAGGAATGAAAGTGGGACACGCACAATAGCGCGATAACAAAGTAGCTACGAAAGCTTTTCTAATTTTGTAAGTTTTGCGATAAAACGGTGTTATTATGACGTATAGCGCTGTGACGTAATTGGAATAATAGACTTGTTTACTGAAGCGATGTGCGTTAAACACATTTTCCCGTAATAGTATTTAAGATCTTTCCTACTGTTAGGCTTGATACCTACTACCCGTGATCCCGGGCCAATTGGAAACTCGTTTTTAGGCTGGCAATAAATGCCCCATTTTTTGGTCCTATTGCCAGATCAGATAATCTATTGATAGGCCCCGTCCAGACATTCAGACAAAAAAATAGGAGATATATTATCGCCCTTACTAACAAAACAAGCTTAGTATTTTTTCAGTGCGCGAGCTTTGCTGTGTGAGTGTGACCGACGTGAGGTCGGTCACACTCACACAACAGGGCTCGCGCCCCACTTACACACCCACTTAGAATGGGTATGGTTTTCGACTAACTCAAACACGTAGATTACGAAAAAGACGTCCATTTTCAAATCCAAGATGGCAGACAGTTTACTATCGCAAATTTTACACGTGTGTTACATTTATAAGTTAATTAAGGTTCTTACACTAACAAAGGCATCGCATGTCAATGAGCTCGAAAAAGGGGTCGTACCTAGTTGAAACAGAAACCTTTCAGCTGATGCCGTTTCTGGTAGGTTTCAGGAACAACTTCAGAAAATCTCCCGGTTATATACAAGGGTTTTGATTGTCTGCGATCTCAACTCATACAAAATTGTACCCCATGTTTCAAGGCGTTTATTTGTATGAATGCGCAGCTCATCTCATCACGCAATTCCAAAAGGTCATTTGATAAGTTAGATACAATATCCGCAACGCGAGTGCGTTCCGTAGAGACGATTGTTTAGTATGTACGAGTAGGTATTTCGTAAGAACGGCTTGCGGTCAGGGGTAAAGGGACAAATCTCAAATGTACGCACTGCGAAACCTTGTAAATGATTCTATCTGTAATGATCAGTTAAGCTGTCTCTAGATTGTTTGCAGTCAGCAGTTAGGTCAACTGATTCAATTGTAAGTACCTACTGGTTCTAATTATAATTGAAATAGTTGAGCTAACTGTAATAGGTACTAATTGTTATTTGTTTCTATTTAAACTAGCGGTCCGCCCCGGCTTCGCACGGGTGTTTAACTAGAATTGATAAAAATATTAAATTTTATTATAGTATACACGTTGGGTTACATTATTGTAAGGTTTAATACGGCACCCTAACTTTTTTAAATATAGCTTCTAAGGCATATTTTAGATACTAATTAAAAGAATTTTTTAAATCGCTCCGGTACTTTCGGAGCCTATTCAATGCCATCAGTATTCAAAACGGTAATATATTGCAGAACATAATGGAAGCTTATTTAATGCGGTTTTTAGCCCACGAAAAACTTATTTTCCTTAATCCTCTAAGATAAAAACAGCCATTATTGTTAACACTTCGAGTGCCCACGACGCACATAGTGTTCTCTACATATACAGTGAACGCCTTATTCAATATAAGCCAGTCAGATACTTAAACTTGTAATAAATCAACACTAAAACAATATTTAAGAAATTATAGCCGTAGAAAGTTACAAGTGTAGGTCAGTTAGAACGTAACATCAGCTGATTACGCTCAAACAACCGATGGCCTGAATTTTTCGCATTCAAGGCAGATTTCTGCAATGACACCGAAACAAACATGATTTTCCTACGTGGAATTCTCTCAGATGGTTGAGTCATAACTGTACATCTGAAAGTACCTGGTAGGTACACATGGTAGTACACATATTTAGTTTACATACTGTGCTGTGAACATAGAGTACGTATCCAGTCACGACCCCTGTGGCGCGGTGGGCAAAGGTCCACCTGCAACGCAGCAGGTTGCGGGTTCGATTCCCGCCTCGTTCGGGTTCGATTCCCACCTCGGGTCAAATATTTGTACGATCTGCAGGCTTATTCGTCAACTCGCTCGAATGATTCACGCGAGTTGGCACCTTCTGATTTTACCTATTTTTTCTGTCGTCAACTCGCTCGATTCTTAAATCAGAGGTATTTACGTACAGTCATCTAAATAGCTTAAAAAAATTCCATCTGTACTTTAAATTTGTAAGACATGATAGGATTGAAGTTAGATAATGTTCAGGGTGTTCTGGTCATTTTCTCTGTATAATAAAAAAATATCTATATGTATTATGTAATAATCTAGTCATCTAGTACCCACAACACAAGCTCTGCTTATATTGGGGCTAAATGATGTTGTGTGGATGGTCCGGCATTATTAATTTATAGGAATAGGCAATATGTTTTATCCTGTTTAATTCAGTAAAAAATATGTAAATGATGTCCTTTGCGGTTACAATCGGAAGTAGTCCGGACGATAGCAGAGCTGTAAAAAATCCGATGATTTTTTGCGATGAATTAAAACTTTTAAATATGTATCACGAGACTATCGAATCGAAAGTACGAAAAGTTCTACGATATCTGCTATTTTAAATCGTCTGAGTTTGATTTATCCAAATAAATTATGTATAAAACCTGACTCCTTTCATGATTTCGACAAAATCCCGTTTCGGGCCTCAGTACTTCATGATCTGAATACATTTAGGTAACAGTCGCGTCGTGGCTAAATAGAATACATTGAATAAGTAACGTTCATTGCCGCAAAAAATACCTACATTGTCCAATTGTTTTTTTGAAGCAAAAGCTATCTGAGATCTTATAGGTCTTTGTGGGTATTTCCTATAGCCTCCATGGTAATATTTACTAGAATGTCTTGCTAGTCTAACGAGACTTTAATGTCCATTTAATAAATTTATCTCTGCAAGAACATATTATATACGTTATAAATAGCTGATGTAGTGTAGAGTAAAATTACTCTTAAGTGCTATTAGATTAGTCTAACAATTCTAAAATAACGAACACGTTTGTTGGAGAGAAACTTGTAGAGGCTTGTTCCTTGTCAAGTCAGCTCATCCCCTCGTATGTAAAGACGATGTTTTATCTATTAGTTACCCGTAAAGCGTGAGTAATTTTTACGAGTGTTTGTAGGTATGTGGTTGGCGGACACTATTAATTTAAACGAAGCATCAAAACGGGTAAAGTGATTTTGGTGAATGTGGTATCATTATCACTGGTTCAAATTCCGAGAGTGTTACTCTGGTGTTACTATATACATTTTGAAAAACTTTGTGAAACAAATTCCTAGACCAATTCTGACGTTTATAAAGTTTTTAATTGTTTTATGTACTTTATATTATTTGTTTTAACTATGCGCAAATACAGGCTTTCGTAATTTAGTGGCAAATTAAATTATATCGCGTAACTATGTATCCCTGGCGCTTCGTTTCGTCGGAATAGATACATATTATTTGTAAGCTAAAATACATAATAATATTGAATGTAAGTCAATTACAGAATCACCCTTCAAACCACCCCACTACTAGGGTAGCAGAGAATATAGAATATATAATGAGTCGGCCCGTTGTTTGTTCGGCAGGTATGCGAGGTGTACAAGCTGCACAGAGAATCCTTCCACCTGACCGTGGACTACATCGACCGGTATCTCTCCAACACGGAGGACGTGCAGAAAAGCCGGCTGCAACTTATAGGTGAGTTCATTTGCAGAGCTCGTACGTACACGAGTTGAAACTTTAGGGTACTTATATGTAATGATATTGTGTTATGTATATCAGTCATATATGTACATAAATACCCTATCTAGTAACACAAGCTCTGCTTAGCTTGGGGCTAGATGATGCTGTGTGAATTGTCCAGCTTTATTTATTTACAACTTTTTTGTCCCATCTGATTCTAAGGTTGAAGAGATAATGAATGACTATGTACTATAATAATATGTTGTGATCGAAAATTGGTCTAGACTGGGAGGAAATCACTATGCTATCATGCTGTGTGGATTTTATAGCGCTGTTTATGTATTTATTACCTAATTCTTGTTTTCTATATTATCACTTGGCGTGCTCGATTAGGGGCGTGTTATGAGATGTGCTCTATCAGATGTAAACTCGATATTACCCAAGGGTATAACTGACTCACGGGACTGAAAAGTGAAATGTTTATACCTATATATATTTGCCTTAAATACCGTTAAAGACAAGTGGATCCGTATATTTTAAAAGTTAAATTCCATCGAGCCTTCCCTAGTATTGAGTTTCGTCTGCTTTTATAATGTAAAATCTTAAATTTCACTATTATACCATCTACTGTACACCGAAAAAATCCATTGTTATGCCAAAAAACACGACACTAACATAAAATATTCCCCCTTTCAGGAATAACTTGCTTATTCATCGCGGCAAAAGTGGAAGAGGTGTACCCACCGAAAATCAGCGAGTTCGCCTACGTCACAGACGGAGCTTGCACCACCGACGAGATATTACTCGAGGAGCTGCTTATACTGAAGATCTTATCGTGGAGTATCACTCCGATCACGATCAACAGCTGGTTGAATGTGTACATGCAGCTAGCGAGCGAGGGACGCAGTGCGAAGCGGAGACTGCTGGGGGAGAGTGACGTGGGCGCGAATGTACTCCGCGGCTACACGTTCGTGTTCCCGCAGTACTCGTCGCTGGAGTTCGTGGTCAGTGGCCAGCTGATCGACCTGGCGATCCTACACGTGGAGGTGAACCAGTTCCCGTACAGTGTGATCGCGGCGGCCGCGATGGCGCATTCTTTTAGCAAGGATGTTGGAGTCAGGGTGTCTGGTGAGATATTTTACTTTCTTAATTTTGTTCAAAAGCCCTAAGTAGGTGTGTACCTATATTTGTTGAACTTCTTTGGAGAGATCTGTGATTAAAGGATAAACAGGTTAAACATGAATTTTGTAAATAGCTGCCACCTACGACTATTTCAAATTGCCGTGCCTTCATAGGGTGCATGTTGAGCTTAGAATTTTTACACGTGAAATAAAAGAACCCACAATACTATAATGCTATACAGCTACGCTGAAAAAATACAGCCAACAGTTATTGTTGTGACACAAAAGTTTATACGTCTCCGAGACTTTCTCTAGTGCTTGTACTTACGACGTTGTAACTATCCAGGTTACAGCTGGGAAGCGATAGAGCCGTGCTACCGATGGCTGGGTCCGTTCGTGCGCGTGGTGCGGGCGGAGGGCGCGGTGGCGGTGGTGCGCGGGGGGGACGGCGAGCACGTGCAGCGGGGGGCGGGGCTGAGGGACATCTGCCCCGACATCAACCTGGACGAGAGCCATCGCATACAGAGCCACAACGTCTCGCTGGACATGTTCGTAAGTATACACAACTGGCAGCAACATGACAGTGTGTTTTGTCTTATTTATGGATATTTAACACTCTCCCACTACTCACACTATTTCCCTTCCTGACTGGTTCCTAATCTTTGCATAATCATGAAATAAACTAGTTCGTAACGGTCGCAATACTGCATATCTTCTGAATGACTATACCTATTACAATAGAACGCAGAAAAAGGATATATAAAATCGTATAATGTTGATCGTTTTCAGTTAATGTGCCTATGTAAAATAGGAGACATGAAAAAGCTCTTAATTCTTTTAAAACAAACAGTGATAAACCAAACAGGAAATTCCTGTTTTCACAAACTATTGTTTTCTTCTCAAAACATCAAAAACCTCGTTTCCATGAAATAGAGCTTTTTGCCAAAGAGCACTGATAAATGATTTTTTTTTTTTATTTACAGGATAAAGTATACCAACAAATGGTGGAGAGCCAATCAACGGAAGACACGGCCGCGTCCACATCCCAAGACACGGAGCACATCTACCCGCCCACGCCGCCGCAGTCCGACCACAAGAGCCCTAAGACCCCCACCACCAAGACTCCTTCCACGCGGCACTCCCCCCTCCCAGACCTTGGCCTGCTCTCTGACGAATGAACCGTACGGTAGGAAACCACCCGCCGCTTTGGAATAAGATAGATTAATATCCGTTGCGGTATTCTGTCTGCAGGAAAGACTGTCGTGAGGTTTAATAAAAGCCTAATCTGCCTAATCTGCAACTTATCGCTTCACTATAATAATGGTATCGTCACAGAATGACACTTATTGTATCTTAGATGAAAGAAACTATAGTTGGAGGAGAGACGGAAGTCAAAAGTGTCAAGGGAACTATTCTATCAATCTCCGTGCACATAGACCGCACTATCTACAGTTTCTTTTATCTAAGGATTGTATGAGACGATATTATTGCCGTAGTAAAGCGTAAGCGATTGGTAAGCAGAAAGACCTGCGATGCCCTCAGCATCAGAGTCCTTATCCTATGACAACAGTTATCCTTTTTCCTAGTGACAACAGTTTGTGGTTGACTTGAAGGCAATTCCATATTCGTAGCGTGAGTGACCTGCGCTTCGAAGTGGTGTTACTTGTCCTGTTACTACCAAACTTAGTGGTTCCTTAGCCACTTCTTATTACTGCAGACAGAATATCGTGTACGATTGGCGTTTGCCCGTACACTACAAAGTACATTGTATATTGTTGTTATTTTAAATACAGTTAGAGGTTGTTCATGTTTTTACAGTTTTGTGAAACTTTAGTTGAATTTTTATTCTGCTTTGCCCGTTTGGGCGTTTTTATATGTAAATCTTAAGTTCATATTCATAATTTTGACTTATAGAACGTTTATTAGACTTAAACCTGAGTGAATTTCTTCCTATCCTTCATAATAACAGTCATGACATACTAACCACCTATCCATGAATTCTCAACAATGAAACTAACGGGTTTTGTCATATAATCAATCTATTCTACACTACAGCTATCATAGCAACATGCATAATTTTAGATTCGTATCAGGTAATGTTGCCATTTGATATTATTATCATACACAGGCTCTCGGCGCTGATGCGTGCATAGTTAATCCTCAGTCCAAGTCAGTGCATATTAAATTGTGTCAATTCTGCTTTTAAACGGTAACTAAATAATTAAATATTAATATACGCAATAAACGTCTGGAATATTCTAATAATATCTATTAGTATATGATTAAAAAAATCCTGTATGATTACAATCAAGTCTTATATGGTTCCTAAAAAGCAACTTAATTAGCACACCATATTTGTTTCTTTCCAACATTACTAATTAAGTGATACTAACCAGTGTTCAGTGAATTTTGCCTAAAACATACTGATTATAATAATACGATTTTGCAGTGGGCATGAAACTAATCAATGGAAAGTTAACAGCAAATAAGCCTTGAAAAACCAAATTCTACTTAATTAAATACTTCAAGTGCATGTTTATCAGGATTTCTTGATCAATAGATGCATAATTTTCATTAGAACAGTATTGACTAGACTATTACGCTGAGTGGCTGAGCCTTATTCTGCTGGTACTTAAAATGGTCAATTTAGAAGATACGCATTTAATCCAGTTATCAGAAATTGAGAAAACGGTTCTCTCTTTTTCAAACCTCCTGAGAGATAGAGAATTATAAAACACACTTGATTTTCAAGTTGTAAACATTCCACGAATGTAATATACATGGTTTATGTATAAGTTTTTTATTAGTCACATCCTTTGAATTTCTATTCCATGGTATCTGTTGTAATTTTGTTTTTTTTTGTTCAATCGTATAATACGTACTGTCGCGTGCAAGAATTCTTAGATTATAGGGTTATTTGTATTAATTTCGTGATCATTATTTATAAGTTTATCAAATGTGTAAATTTTATAGAAATGCATTTTCCATGCCAATCATTTTGAATCACCAATATGTATATTCAGCAAGTTTGTAATGAGTTATCTGTTTATTTCTTTGTGATGTTTTTAGTTTTTATCTGTACGCGACATTTTAGTTAATACCCATATAGTGCATGACTTTGACTATACATCAAGTTTTCATGCAATCTGTTGAAAAACTTGCACAAGATGCGATTGAGCGATAATGGCAGGGATACCGCTGCCCTGTTTAATTCCCTATTTCCAAATCTCAATCAAATTAATTTTACTCTTTGATTTAGCGATATTAATTTAATTAGAAGAATAAACAGTAACATGTGTTCTTTTAGAAAATTAACGGCTTAGTTTCTGATTGTAAATATTAAATTATTCTTTATTTCACTGAAAACGAACAAAATCTGTTCATGAGACTGACTATAAGACTTTCTGAGTCAACTAAATTCTATAAAATATATATATTTTAGTGCTTACTATTTTCGTTCATCTTATGCGAATTGTTAACCAAAGACTGTCGCTCTGGAGTAAGATCTTTGAATTTTCTTGTTATCTTCATTCGAAATGTTATATTGGGAAAACGATTTCGTGTTTGTTGCGTTTCCTTTGCATTTAATACTACTTACTTGCTACTGGGTGGCGAACTAGAAGATGCAAACTTGATTACCTTTGAAGCACTTGATTACAGTACGTAGTGTAAATGAATAACACTCTAATGTAGATAATTTACGCTTCACTTAATTTTCACTCATATGGTTTTAATAAAATCGTTGAAAAAAACTAGGTTATAGGCGTTATGCCAACCTATCATTGTTATACTGTCCTACATCGATAAGTGTGTAATGAATATTTTTTACGAAGTGATAAGAAAATGAGTTACAAACTACGAATGCAAAGTATCTTTGAGTATAAAAATGTATGCGTTTAATTGAATAAAATAATTGTACAAACGCAACTTTGTACCTAAAATACATATTATAATCCGGGTATTGATTTTAGTAAATCCATTTTAGAATTAAGTTCAACGATTACGCTTACCCCTAAGGCGCGCTTCGCCTTATAAATAAGACTTTAGAATGTTATCAGAATAATTTAAATATATTCTTAGCATAAAATTTGAAGCACACTGTTAGATTTAAGTTATTTTTATATCAATTTATTTGAAACTAATATAAAACTTAATTGTAATAGATTTTTAAATTGTATTCTGTAAGTGTGATGTATGTGGATAGGTGTGATCTCAAGACAATTCCATAAATAGCACTGTTCCTCGAGTGATATAGGGTACATGTTTCTCCTGTATAAAGTTAACTAATTCCTAATTTAATATAAAATGTCTACATTATAGCACTCTTGGAAGCGTCCGGTCGGATATGTTGTCATTTGTGCAATAAATGCATTTGTTTGATCACATTTTGTACTACTCAATTGAAGTCGCGGCTATTTTGCCGCTTAGTATTAAATAAATGGTTTTGATAATATCAACAACTTGTTTCCTTTACTAGATTTTAGGTTTAAATAAATTTATTTGTGATAAAGAAAAAACACTTACACAAATCTAAAATAAAAACAAATGTGTTATGTATTGATTCTCTCTTAAATTGTTTGTATGTTAAACCATTTTGTTCTATTTTAGTGCCTAAATAAAACAAGAACCTTCTTAAGGCTCCGGGCACGGATTCATTTCCTATACATATACCAATGATTTGTAATTTGAGCATATTCTCCATGGACTGCTATTATTAGTATAAGAATAGTACGTATTTATCTATATAATATATAGGTACCTAAACCAAATTTTTTTCAAAGCACTTCGTCATCATCAGCCCTCCCCCATGAGAGGCATAGCGCCCTAGAAATTGCAAACATGAGTATACTATGATGCAATCATCAGATCTAAAGAGTTTTCGTCGTCCATATTTTCTATTTTATTTTACGGGTTTTCTGCGAAATCAAACCAAAACAACGCGCTGCCGGCAGTCAGGGACTGGGGCACGATTGATATTTGTTCAGTCGTTGATATTTGTTTAGTCGTAATACCACCCACGTTTAGAAAAACCATGTCAGCTTATATAGATTTATCGCTTGTATTAGCGATAGCGTCCATATTGGCGGTAAAACGCAGTTTAAAGTTTTGACGTCAGAGTTAACTAACGTTAACGTATTTCACACAGATAGGATGTATGTAAGCGGGTTAACTACGAACATAGAAAGCGGCGGATCTATTGTCTAACTCAATCGTAATCGGCTTCAGTTTGGCATTTTAAACCTAGCCTGGACTTCAACTGTCACTATCGTATTGTGTAAATAGCTGAAACCGAAGACCAGTTGAATACCTTATAGACAATACCGACAACATTCTGACTGGGTCTACAACTGGTACCTAATCGGTTTGAAGTTCACTGGTAATGGATTTCAAGTTAGACAATAAGGCTGCTGCTCAAGCACAACGGACCAACCCACCAACCACGGAGTTCATGCAGGGACGCAGAACGCACGCGACAGGAACCACACTGAAGAGTTCTTCTCTAACACTTCTTCGTTATAACTTATGACCTACCCACCGCCGTCTCCGGCAGGCGATTCAGGACTGGGCAGTGACTGGACGGCGTTCTTCTAACGCAAACTTGGTTCGGAGTTTACAGTTCTTAAAATAATTATCCTTAAATTACTTAAGACGTGATTGCGTTTCATTGGAGTATTCGGGGGTAGGTTCAATACTAGCTTTTAAGATGCTTGCTTAACCTTATTGTGATATTATGGATAATTCTCAAAGAAACGCAAGTATCGTATAAAAATATTGTACCTTTATTTGGCATTATTACAAATTGACCGTCATACGACATAGAATCACAGTATCAAAATAATTAACAATAATTGCAATGGCATCATTTTTGATCGAGGGAGTGAAGAGAGCGCAGATTTTAGAGGTATGATATAACTGGGACTGCCCACTGCTACAACTCTTAAACTTTAAGAACTATAAAAGAAAAACACTACTACCTATTTGAAATTAACTTGAACTGAGACTCTGACTCAGGTTCGGACTTAGACTTGGGTTAGTCAATTCCGACCTTGCCAGACTCCAGTAAGACGCTAACGTTTAGTTATAATCAACTTAAAAATCTTTAAATCACTTGGATTATAAATGCGAAGGCTTACTTAACTAAGGGCGGGGATCGGCCATCCTGCAACAAAAAAGATACAATAAACAATTGAGCTAAGAAAATTTAAATACGGTTTCCCTTTGATCGATAACACACAATGCGTCTACTAAGCTAACAGTACACTTCTCGCTCTGTAGACTATTTCGGAAACCACCAGCTTCCCAAACAATCGACTTCGCTGACACACCTTTCTTGAGTAGGATTCTTTACTGATGATGAAGTAATTCTAACTACCTAAAGTTATACCTGGCTTTCATTTAAATACGAGTATGAGTATAACAATGGGATGTGCTGTAACATTGTGTATTTCTTATTGTTTTTATTTTTTCTATGAGTCGTCTACTTTTACTGTGCGTCATTAATTAGTTATTCTATATTTTTTTATAACTTATAGACCTCCGTTAGACCACGATCTCACCTGATGGAAAGTGAAGATGTGGCCGACGACGGTGGGTTAAGGAGGTCTGGAAGACACATCAAGTACATATTTGCCAAACTGTAAGTTTCCCTAAAAAACTGAAAATAAATAAATAAAATAAACAGCTAGCTGTAAGTTTCCCTAAAATTATATAAATAAAAATAAATGAACAGTTAGGTGTAAGTTTCCCTAAAACTCTGTAAATAAATAGTAAATAAACAGCTAGCTGTAAGTTTCCCTAAAACTCTGTAAATAAATAGTAAATAAACAGCTAGCTGTCAGTTTCCCTAAAACTGTGTAAATGAAAATAAATAAACAGCTAGCTGTAAGTTTCCCTAAAACTCTGTAAATAAATAGTAAATAA
Organism: Eupithecia pulchellata; assembly: GCA_963931895.1. Lineage (NCBI taxonomy): Eukaryota > Metazoa > Arthropoda > Insecta > Lepidoptera > Geometridae > Eupithecia > Eupithecia pulchellata. The sequence goes on along the minus strand of OZ007521.1, from coordinate 1,205,568 downwards.
ACAGCTAGCTGTCAGTTTCCCTAAAACTGTGTAAATGAAAATAAATAAACAGGTAGCTGTAAGTTTCCCTAAAACTCTGTAAATAAATAAACAGCTAACTGTAAGTTTCCCTAAAACTCTATAAATAAATAAACAGTGCACATAAAAATGTACTGATGTGCAGGGAGGCGTGCACGGCGGATAAGTTTTCCCTAAAACTCTATAAATAAATAAATAAATGAAGAGTGCACATAAAGGTGTATACTGATGTGCGGGAAGGCGTGCACGGCGGATAAGTTTTCCCTAAAACTCTATAAATAAATAAATAAATGAAGAGTGCACGTACAGATGTATGCTGATGTGCGGCGAGGCGTGCACGGCGGAGGCGTCCTGCGGCGTGAGGAACGCGAACTGTCGCCCGCGGTGCTGCAGCGCATGCGCGATCAGCAGGTCCATCACTATCTTGCGGTTCACGTTGTCCTTAATTAATAATAAACACAGGTTCACCACAAATCTAATATTAAATCATTTATTTATTTATTTCAGGCAACAGTTATGGATGGTAAAAAAATATTATTATAGGGCCCATAAAACAAATACCTTACAGACTAAAGACATAAAAGTCTTAATAACTAAATAGTGCACATAACGTTTATATGTATGTACAGTGCGCGTCAGAATTAAGTACCCCCTTGTCTACATAATATTTACGACTACTTCGTGTGCGTTCGCCCAGCAAAAAGTATCGTCTTTTCAAGAATCGAATGATGCAGATAATTTGTGCCCTATGTCGTGTAAATGTGCCCAAAATTTTAAATTTGTGCCCCCAAGGGCTGCAGAGTTATTTAGGAAAATCTGATTTTGCTGCACGAACGTTCGCCCAGCAAAACTTTTTTTTAAAAAAGGGTATAGCTGTATTTTAAATATGCAAAAAGATAGCTTAAATACTAGTCTAAATGTGCCGTTAAAGCAAAATTTGTGCCTCTAAAGGTTTTAGAGATATTTAGTTTTTTGCTGGGCAAACGTTTTGGTGATTTCTATATCTCGGAAACGGCTGAACGCACAGTCATAATTTTTTGTTCCTACAGATACGGTAAATTTGTGCCATTTGTGCCGTAATTTTCATTAACATGAGTAGCATGGTTCAGGAGCTATTATTGTTTTTCCTAGAAAACGGAAAAATGCTCTGGCTCTCGAATGAACAAGACCAAGGACTTCGCGTTAGTGCCGACTGGTACCCATTATATATTCACACGATCCTGTAAAGTTTCACCGGCCTACTACTTATAATAGACGAGTTATTAACGATTTTGTCTATTTTTTGAGGTTATTTTGAGTGAAATTACTTAGGATACGAAAACACTAGTTTCCTGTGAGCTGGCTTATTACATGCTTCTACAATAATTAGAGCCCTATTTTAAGAATACGTATGCAAAAAAACATCTTTGTATACCCAATACTTTAGACAATAATGGTAAAATACCATTCGAAGTATTTTTGGTAGATAACCAGACCAAATTCGAATGAACATTAAAAAGCGGCCGTACGATACTACAAGCTATCCTTCCTTGCTTGGTGGCGTTGTAATGAAATTTAAGTAGTACAGATGCGTACAGAATTGTTAAGTAGAAAATAATATTTATGTCACGAAAAATATTATACATGAAATAAAATGTGAATTATTTTGTTTTTAATAATCTTACTATTATAATAAATGGGAAAGTCTGTGTGAATGTTCGTTATAAGTACCTAGGTAATCTTTGTGACTACTTAAGTGATTTAAATGAAATTTCGTAGGTAGATAGTTTAGGACCTAGAGTAGGATTAAATAGGCTAAAATTTGGAAATTTTAACCTCTGAGGGGGTTAAATATGGTGGTAAGGGTTGTATGGAAAATAATTTTTCCTTGATTCGATTCACTCAAAACTCGGTATAAATGAACTATGGACTGAATAATTAAACATGTAGGTATTTTACACAACCCCTAGGGGGTGTGCAATAAATTTCTGAAATTTATACGAAAAAAACTGGTTCGCGGGCAAAGCTGCGGGGTGCATCTAGTACACTATAATTTGTAATGTAGGTATTACTAAAAATAAATTGTCCGGAGACAACGGCACATCAGTGACCTGTTGAGATAATAATGAATGAATGATTTAACACCAAATACCTATAGGTACAACTTGACATCTGATCTAGCTTGATGTGCCGTTGACAGTATAGGTATAAAACACCCCGGGTCCGACGGGGCAGAGATGAGAACTAAACAAACAAACAATAAAATAAACCATTGTGAACCAAAACTTGTCGTTCATTGGTCAATGTGGCACGCGGTGCTTCCGTGCGTTGAGCTTCCTTCACCAGCACCCTTAATCCACAAACATAGAGTGTAAATTACAATAACCCGAGAGGCAGACTCAAAAACTAATTACTTATGGGTGCGTGCAATAAGGGTGTGTGTGTGTGTGTGCATTCGAAGAGCACACACAACGGTCGTCGGTCACTCCGAGTTGAATATTGTATTTACTTATCAATTTGTAAAAAGGTTGGCTCGTTAGGATTTAGCAAACAAACAAACCAGCCTACTAATTATTTATTCGCAAAAGAGCCGTGGATTATTTTCTTAAATAACAGGGGATGCTCTTTAGGATTATCAGATAAAAAATCATATGTAGGTACAGGTATGCCTACGTATAGGTACTTACTAAGTAGGTACCTACTTAATTATTTATTGAAAAGAGCATTTTCATCATAATATATTTATCATTTTTCATCATTCATCATCATATTATACTTAAAAATCAAACGAGCGCAAAAGTATATTTTTTTAAATGACAATTCCACTTTTGTACGCAACGTTCTCTAAGCACTAAATATTATCATGACGATTTAAGAAGGATAGCTTGTAGTATCGTACGGCCGCTTTTTAATGTTCATTCGAATTTGGTCTGGTTATCTACCAAAAATACTTCGAATGGTATTTTACCATTAATTGTCTAAAGTATTGGGTATACAAAGATGTTTTTTTGCATACGTATTCTTAAAATAGGGCTCTAATTATGGTAGAAGCATGTAATAAGCCAGCTCACAGGAAACTAGTGTTTTCGTATCCTAAGTAATTTCACTCAAAATAACCTCAAAAAATAGACAAAATCGTTAATAACTCGTCTATTATAAGTAGTAGGCCGGTGAAACTTTACAGGATCGTGTGAATATATAATGGGTACCAGTCGGCACTAACGCGAAGTCCTTGGTCTTGTTCATTCGAGAGCCAGAGCATTTTTCCGTTTTCTAGGAAAAACAATAATAGCTCCTGAACCATGTTAATGAAAATTACGGCACAAATGGCACAAATTTACCGTATCTGTAGGAACAAAAAATTATGACTGTGCGTTCAGCCGTTTCCGAGATATAGAAATCACCAAAACGTTCGCCCAGCAAAAAACTAAATATCTCTAAAACCTTTAGAGGCACAAATTTTGCTTTAACGGCACATTTAGACTAGTATTTAAGCTATCTTTTTGCATATTTAAAATACAGCTATACCCTTTTTTTAAAAAAAGTTTTGCTGGGCGAACGTTCGTGCAGCAAAATCAGATTTTCCTAAATAACTCTGCAGCCCTTGGGGGCACAAATTTAAAATTTTGGGCACATTTACACGACATAGGGCACAAATTATCTGCATCATTCGATTCTTGAAAAGACGATACTTTTTGCTGGGCGAACGCACACGACTACTTCGAATTCCTTTGCAACTTATCACATGCAAAAATACATCATGCCACCGCTAAGGATCGAACCGCCCGTCTTAAATTCCCAACAATTACAACTATTGTGTCCAACATACATTGAGATATGGGGGGTACTTATATGTGACGCGCACTGCAGAATAGCCCGGATAGAGACGACGTAGTGGACGCGAAACGCTTGCATGATATCTCACACTAGAGGTATAATCATCAGCTTATAATAGTTCACTGCTGTACATAGGCCTCCGCTAATGAACGTCATAGATGGCATTAATTAATAAATAATGCTGGACAATTTCCACAGCATTATCTAAACCCCAAGCTAAGTTTGTGTTATTGGTACTAGATGATTGAATATGTACATAATACAATATATTAAATAGATCGATTTTTTTTTTAATACATAGAAAACGACCAGAACGCCTTAAACAAATATCTGCAGAAAGTACAAATATTTGTCCTGGGGCAGGAATCAAACCCGCAACCTCCTGCGTTGCTAGTGGACCTTCGCCCACCTCGCCACAGAGATCGTCAAACATAATAGTCCACAGCAGGACATAGGCCTCCGCTAATGAGCGCCATAGATGGCATTATTTGGGTGTTATTCCCCATAATTCCCACGCTAAGCATGCGGGTTGGGGACCACAGTTAAGTGTAGTTGTTCTGTAGAGTGCGCTCACCATAAACACGTCGAACTCGTCCATAAAGTAGAAAGGCACCTCGACGCAGCCCCACAGCGCCATAATGAACGCGACGGTGGAGTAGGAGCGCTCGCCGCCGGAGAGCGACGAGGTGGTGGACGCGACGCGCTTGCCGCTCGACTCGCGGCCCGTGCACGATATCTCGAGCACGCTGTTTGCGTGGTCGATGTTCATGCTGCCCTGTACAGTCACATTACTACCTTAGTTAACTCAGATGGTTCATTCAAAGTCAGTATAAGACCACCGGCTATCGTTTATTTTGCGGCTAACATTTAACACATGCATAAAACCGTTAAACAATATTTATCAGAGAATATTAAATTCATTATCTATACTAACATTATAAAGAGGAAAGATTTGATTGTTTGTTTAAATTGAATAGGCTCCGAAACTACTGGACCGATTTGAAAAATTCTTTCACCATTAGAATACTACATTTTCCGTAATGAACATAAGGTATAGAATATTTTCAAAAAAATAAGGGTTCTGCCTCAAAAATTCAATTTTCGAATTTTTGTTAAATACCCGAGCGAAGCCGGGGCGGACCGCTAGTTGCCTTATATAATTCAGATAGTTAATTTAATGAAAGTATAAGACTAGCGCATATTGTTGAATTTATCAGTCGCTTGGAGATAATCAGGCTGGTCCATATGGGAGTATTTTAAAATGGAATTAAATAGTATTTATTTATTGCAGTCTAGTTCTAGTTCTATGTAGAATACGATCGTGAAACATGCTAGACTTATCGATTTCCTACATATAAAACCATGGTCAAAAATTCGAACTCATTTTGTTGGCAAATTATTATTTTTTTCTAATAAGGAAACTTATTTATAGCTCATTACATTTTCTAGAGACTTTTGAGTAATGAATCAAAATTTCAACAAATCACGTATAGTCTTGAAAAACGACCCTATAAGCTAGGAATAATACTCACGGAATAGTCTCGTAACATCAGAATGCTTTGGAACGCGTGTTGCACGTGGCGCGAGATGTAGTCCTGCAGCTTCTTGCAGTAGCGCAGGTGGAGCTTGATCGTCGGACGCAGCTGGAAACATGCAACCATCGTAAAGGTACTTGTAATAAACATTCGATGATTGTGAACTTCACCGGGGGGCGGGCAGCAGCGCCCTCTGAAGAACAACTCCACCGAACTGCGATCCCCAACCCGCATGCCCAGCGTGGGGATTATGGGCATTAACCGCGACTGCGCTCATTAGGGGAGGCCTATGTCCAGCAGTGGACTATTATAGGCTGGTGATTGTGATTGCGTGATTGATTGTGAACTTGATAAAACTAGGTCTTACAAAATTATACGGAACCCTCAGTGCGTGAGTCCGACTCGCAATTAACGTTATTATTTCCTTTTCACTCTTAAAGAAGCTAATAAAACCTGTATCTATCAAAAAAAGGCTCCTAATGAAATTTAGCAGGGAGGTAAGTCTACTCTATATACCGTCTCCGGTATACCATCGTATCCCAGGGATAGACCTAAGCTACTTTTTACTGTAGCTTATGTTAGTCCCCGGGGGACGCCGCCCGGGGGACACACTATACCGAAAGTGCGTGCGAAACTTATAATTAACAACGTTAAATTTATATATAGATAATGATGTACATGAAACCTAAATGAGATCACATAATAAGAGCATATATGGCATTAATTTATTTTATTAAATAAAATTTTGCTAACCTAAAGCAGCCATCACCGGTGACAAAGTAATATAAAACTAAGCTTACCTAAAGCAGCTATGACCAGTGACAAAGTACCCTTACCTCGTCAATGAGAGTCCTCACCTTTTCGAGCGTTAGCCACGTCTTACCTAAAGTAAGCAGCTATCAGATATGACATTACCCCTACCTCGTCAATGAGAGTCCTCAGCTTGTCGAGCGTGAGCCGCGTGCGGCGGTACTTGCGCTCGACCGCGAGCAGTTTCTCCGCGACCTGCGCCTTCGTCAGCCCGTCGCTGCGGATCGAGCTCAGCTTCAGCTGCGTCTTCTTCAACTCGTTTGTCACCACCGCCTTGTCTCTGTACGTACAACATGTGTGTGGATTGTCCAGCATTATTTATATATATTTTTATTTATATATTTATTTATTATTTTATTAATTTTTATATCGTTTTGAATAGTTACTTGTTATGCCTAATATCAAACAAACATACGTATTATATTACCGCGGAAAGAAAAGGTCTGTCTGACTAAGTACCCTCATGTTCTTTTAGCAATGTTATTGAACTTAGTTATTGTAATATTGTAATTTAGTAGGTGCTTAAACAATGTTTTATAATTTTGTGGAAAAAAATATTCTATTCTATTCCATATTACGATTGGAGCGTAAAAAGATTATATGATATGTATGTATATGGGTATACTTCTCTTCTGCCGTTACTAACGGACAGTAACGCCTAATAACTTCACATTAAAAATTAAATAAAAATATTAATAAAATCAGTTTATTGCAGACACAAAAAATAAGACTTTTGGGGGGGAATGGTAAATTTTTGACATCACGTTTTGTCGCGTAAAAAGAAACACTATTTATTTAAACGATGTTCCACTTCAGAGAGTTTAGAAGATAGACATTTAGGAATTCTCATTATATCAATAGGATTAACCAATTATTGAATGTATGGTCTAGTTGTACTCACCTTGGATTGTCGATCCTCGCGCAGAGCAGAAGCGCCTCCTGCTCCTTGCGGCGGATGTTCCCCCACTTCTCCTCGAGGATGGCCTCCACCTGCGCGACCTTGATCCTCTCCTCGCGGAGCCACTGCGCGAGCGTGCGGCTCTCCGTCACACCCTGGTCCAGCTTGTTCTGCTCTTGCTCTATTTCTTCCTGCAGACAAAACGTTTGTAGTGGTGTGCGTTATGTTATGAATGTACGTGTTAGCGTATGTAGCGACCTCTGTCATCATTGCCTGAACCACAAGGGCAAATATCAATAGAGGTGCGCAAGGAGCATCGGAAGAAACGGAAGCTAACTACCTACCTAAGCGCTTCAAACAGACTTCGCTAGCGGAGTGCAAAAAGAACGGCAAATCCTAGATCGCGGAAACGTTTGTTTCATTTTCATTTCATTTTCATTTATTGCAAGAAATATGGTCATAATACAAGGTCACATCAGAATAGGTAGTGTCACATACTTCACCAAAACACATTGGCATGCAAACAATTTCTAAAGCTAGGTAAATCTACAACGTAATTTTAAAATTATTTAAATTAATAAGGCTCATAATATTTTATAAAAATGTCAATAATTGCTATTTATTTTTCAAATTGAGGTCCATGAGTTCTTTGACACTATAGAAAGCTTTTCCAATGAGCCATAGTTTTAACTTTTTTATAAATATTGTTATAGGTAAATCTTTGATGTCATTTGGAATCTTATTATATATAGAACCACACATAGCATAACAGTTCTTTTTATATAAGGCTGTCTTAGGAGTTCTAGACAGAACAATTTGTTCAGGGTTACGTACACGTCTAGGGTATATATCCCTAGCTTTAGTTAATAAATTCGAATGTTCCTTTACAAATTTAGCAGCCTCTAGAATATACATACTGGGCAATGTTAGTAGATTTAATTTAATGAAGATAGGCCTGCACGATTCCCATGGAGGTATTCCGACAATTGCGCGTACACATTTTTTTAGAGCAATGAAGGCAAGATCTGTGTTTGTAGAATTACCCCTTAGAATACGTCCGTAATTCAAAGTAGAGGTTACGAATCCATGATATGCCGTTAAAATTGTATTCAGGCTGGAAGTTTTCCGAAGCCTGTAAAGAATATAAACAAATTTATTTAGTTTCTTTTTTACTTGGTCAATATGGGCTTTCCAGTTACATCTTTCGTCTAATGTTACACCTAAAAATTTCGTTTCTCTTACAGCTACTATCTCATGTTTTTTATAATATATGTCAAGGCCTTTGCATTTTTTATTGGAATTGTTAAATTGCATAAAATTAGTCTTAGTCAAGTTTACTTGTAAATTATTTGCCTCAAGCCATTTAATAATAGAGTCAATTGTATTATTTATGTCAGTAGTATAATTAGTAATGTCAGAATTAGAATTAGATGTTATTAAAATAGAAATGTCATCGGCGAATAGAGTGCATTGATTATTGGTCACTGCTGGTAAATCATTTATGTAGAGCAGGAATAAAATAGGCCCAAGGACGCTACCCTGCGGTACGCCATATCTATTATGTTTATATGTTGAGCGAAACGTCTCTACTTCATTTTTAGCATTAACGTTAGTAATTTCTACACACTGTTGTCTATTGGACACGTAGGATTCTAGCCATTTAAGTGCCGGGCCTCTTATACCGTATTTATCTAATTTGTCCAACAATAATGGGTGCGAAACGAAGTCAGAGGCCTTGGACATGTCAAAAAATACACTTGTCACCTTTTTACCTGAATCTAAAGCATCAATAACATTCTTCATAAGATGAAAGCATGCTAGAGTCGTTGACTTTCGTTTTTGAAAACCATATTGTTCATTTATTAAGATTTTATGTTTATTAATAAATGATAAAAGGCGTTTTTGCATTGCTCGTTCAAATATTTTCGATATGACCGATATCAAAGTGATAGGTCTATAGTTTGCAACTAATGTTTTTTTATGTTTTTTGTAGAGAGGCTTTACTATAGAATTTTTCAAAATACTGGGAAAGCAACCCTCAGCAAAAGACATATTTATAAGATGAGTCAAAACTGGAACTATTTCATCTGAACATTTTTTTAGGACATCAGTTGCAAAACCGTCATGTCCTACAGATTTAGTCATAATCATAGGGTCCAAGAAACATACTATCGTTTAAGTATGTTTTTTGTGTAACCCGAATATTATTATTCTGTATATTTGTAGATTCTATCCAATACCTATTAAATTCTTCGGCAATACAAGTAGGGCTATTTATCAATTTATTGTCTTTTTTTATTTCGGTTATTAGGCTACCTTTCAAGTTATATGATTCCTGTTTAATTAATTTCCAAGCTGATTTACAAATATTTTTAGAATTTTTTAAAACTTTATCATTTGATAGTTTTACAGCTTTTTCTATGCATTTATTTAATAGCCGAGAATAAGATTTATACTTTTCTTTATTTGATTCACATTTATTTTTATAGTACTTATATCGTAACTGTCTTTTCTTCCTACAGCTAATTTTTAAGCCTTTAGATATCCAAATCCGATTTTTTGTTTTGTGTGAAATTCGTATCTTTATTATAGGGAAACATAGATTATAGAAAGAAGACATTATGTCATGAAACATTTTATATGCTGAATCAGTTCCTGTTTGGTCATACACTTCTTTAAACTTAAGGATTTGCAGGCATTCCTTAAATTTATTTATGTTATCTAAGTTGTAGTCTCTTTTGTAAATAAAATAATCCACTTTATGACTTTTATTTTTTATTGGGACATTTAACAATTGCGCAGTATTGTGGTCCGAAATGTCCCAGTGAAGTAGTTCTCCTACAGCATTACGATAATTACTTATTATATGATCAATACAATTTTTCTGACGGGTGGGTTGCTTTATGTGTTGGTAGAGATTATCAGTTAGTTGTTTCAGTAACAACTAACTGATATACGATTACCCGACATCAACTGTCGGTCGAAAGACCACTGTAGTAAGTTCGCCAGTTGGGCGAATTCCAGTACAGGGGAGATCTCCCTCTGTACCATTTGGGGGAAATCCACCTTTCACCCCCAAAGCGTAAAGAAGCAAATAATCATTTTGAATATGTGGTAATACTAAGCAGACAATAAACGAGTGCCGCTCTATACGGACGTTTGACTATCTATTCCCGAGGGGCGGGCGGAGCGCTCGCTCCTCGCTACCGCACTACACGTTTAATAAAGTCCACTGAGTAGGTATTTAGTCATTTGCATATTATTTGTTGCTGTGTGGTGGCGACATAGAATTTCACCACCCCAACTCTGTCTCGTGTCGTAAGATGCTACTAGGGGAAACACACCGGTGGGCGGGCAACAGCGCTCTCTATAGAACAACTCCACCGAACTGCGATCCCCAACCCGCACACCAGCGTGGGGATTACGGGCAATAACCCCCAAATGATATAAAATTAGAGGAAGTCTATGTCCAGCAGTGGACTATTAATAGATAGGCTGATGATGATGATGTTATTATTATATTAGGTAAAACGGCGATATCACCAATCCTCATCCTCCTCCTCTTCAGCCTGCCCTTATGAGCCCCATAGATGACATTATATCATCACATCAACATTACCTAATGAATTATAGTTGCATACCATAATCTATATCTATACTAATATTATAAAGAGGAAAGATTTGATTGTTTGTATGTTTGTTTGTTTGTTTGTTTGTTTGTTTGAATTGAATAGGCTCCGAAACTACTGGACCGAGTTAAAAAATTCTTTCACCATTAGAATCCTTAATTTTCCGTGATGAACATAGGCTATATAATATTTTCAAAAAAGTTAGGGATCCGCATGAAAAATTCAATAATTGAACCGTGGGCTGTATAATGTATATTCAACCTCTTTTTCTATTATGGCGCGTCAGAATAGAAAAAGAGGTTGTATAGCGCACGGTGCTTGCTTTTTCTCTACGGCCAGTGTCAGTTTTGGAATGTCGAGTCAATGTCAAAAACCCCAATGCTGTTAAAAAAAGTAAAGATCCGTATGAAAACTGTGAAACCCATCGTTTTAGTGTGTATAATTTCTGAAATTTTTGTTTAATACCCGTGCGAAGCCGGGGCGGGCCGCTAGTTTTAAATAAAAGAATTTAATTATTATCTCCCGTCAAGGAACATAACTTGTAAGATGAATATTCTAGGCTACTATCTAAGCAAAGAAAGCTACTAATCATTAGTAAATATCCAATTTGTAACAAGTACTTACAGTAAGCGACCTGAGTGTAGTCGTCGCTTCCTTCAACTGACTCTTGGTTACTTTCATCCTGGCCTCGACAGCGTCTATCTTCCGCCGATGCTCGCGGTCCGAGCCACTCGCCGCGTCTACTTGCGCTTGCAAACTGCGTAGCTTCTCTTTGGATAGGTTTAGTTCTTCCACCTGATAACAAAAAAAATATATCAACGTAATAGTGGACAGTGGTCTTTGTGGCTAGGAAGAGCAGGAAGCAGCGATCCAAAATTTACACTTAATCTTATATTTTCACATTAATTATGTCATCGAGTACCCATAACACAATTAAGACTGGATTGAAGGGGCTTATTGATACCAACTGACGGAGTTTCTTTTGTAATATTTATCTTCCTTCTTTTTTTAATTTTATTCGACGACCTCTGTGGCGCGGTGGGCGAAGGTTCCCTGCAACGCAGGAGGTTGCAGGTTCGATTCCCGTCTCCGGAGAAATATTTGTACGATCTGCAGATATTTGTTTAGGGTGTTCTGGTCATGTATAATAAAAATATCTATATATGTAATAGTATTGTATAATGTATATCAGTCATCTAGTACCCATAACACAAGCTTTGCTTAGCTTGGGGCTAGGTAATGCTGTGAGGATTGTCCGGCATTATTTATTTAAGTAATAACGTACGAGTACTGCATGATGCGGCGCAGCTCGTTCCTGCAGCGCAGCCGTTGCGCGGCGCAGCGCCTCGCCCTTCTCGTGTCGCAGCACGTGCAGCGCTTGCAGCGCTTTCTGCGCCGACGCCTCCGCCTGCCGCGCCTGCGACGCCTCGCTGTTCAGCTCCTCGGCTTGCGATTCCAGCGCCTGAAGCGCTGATTCCGCTTCGATTATTTCTTCTTGTACCTGTCTGGGTAAGGGTTATAAGCGTTAGAAAAGCAAGCTGTTTCATCTATCCGTGGCTTCGAAAGAGTACGGCCCAAATATGAATATAATACATACAGGGTGTTCAGCAAAACCTGTACCAACAATAAAAGACTGGACTACAACACTCCTTTTAGTGAGTGAATCAGCCAATCAGATGTCACCCTTTTAATTGTTTATTCCATGCAAAGTTGAATTATTAAGTTTAAATCTTCATTGATTCATATAAAAAAAAATTATAATGGTCTCACACGAATATTGATCTTGTTTACACTAGTACAGTCTGCGTCACATATAAGTACCCTCCTATCTCAATGTATGTGGGACACAATAATTGTTATTGTGAGGAATTTCAGACTTTGAGTATTATGGGTGCCCTTGGTTGGATCGTGAGCGGCGGCGGTGTGATACATTTTTGCATGTGAAAAATTGTGACAAGTTACAAGGGAATTAGAAGTAGTCGAAAATATTTTGTAGACAAGGGGGATACTTATTTCTGAAGCGCACTGTACATTCCTTTAAAAAGGTTACAGTAGAAAAACGTTGGGTTCCCACAGATACCTTATACGGTGGGGTTGCCAACACTGTACGTAATATGGTTTACTAACTTCTTCCTCTGCTGCGTGCTAACTTGCAGCAGCTGGCTCTGTCTGTTGGCGCCGCCGTAGCTGCGGTAGTTGGGCGCCGGGTAGTACTCCGAACTGTCGAGCGTTACTATTTTGGAGCAGTTCTCTGGAACGTTCTCTTCGTTGTCGGACAGACGCACAGCATCGTCTGACAAAGTAACATTTATACTTTATTATTTATATTTAAATATTTATACTTGATTTATAACTCCAAATCAATGATTTGCGTCATACGAGAAATCACCAAACTGTTCTGTTTGCGGATGACACGACCTTAACAGCAATATCAACAAAATCAAAGGCTGAAAAATGTCTGAATCAATATTGACTTGATCAGGTTAAAATTAACTGGAGCAGTTGATTTATTTGTATCAAATCTGTTGTGTTCACTTTTTATATAACATTCAATTTGTCTAGAAAGCTATTCAATCTCTTAAGCTTTTAATTTTTTTTTTCAATTCATTCATTCAAAATTTAGACATACATCACACACAAACATCACATCACCAGCCTATTATAGTCCACTGCTGGACATAGGCCTCCCCTAATGAGTGCCATAGATACTCGTAACATCTATACTAATATTATAAAGAGGAAAGATTTGATTGTTTGTTTGTATGTTTGTTTGAATTGAATAGGCTCCGAAACTACTGGACCGATTTGAAAAATTCAGGCTATATTATATTTTCAAAAAAGTTAGGGATCCGCATGAAAAATTCAATAATTGAACCGTGTGCTGTATATTCAACCTCCTTTTCTATTATGGCGCGTCAGAATAGAAAAAGAGGTTGAATATACAATAGCACAAGGTGCTTGCTTTTTCTCTACGGCCAATGTCAGTTATGGAGTGCAAGTCAATGTCAAAAATCCCAATGCTGTTAAAAAAGTAAGGGATCCGTATGAAAACTGTGAAACCCATCGTGTTAGTGTGTATAATTTCTGAAATCTTTGTTTAATACCCGTGCGAAGCCGGGGCAGACCGCTAGTTATTAATAATTTGGGGGTAATTGCCCATAATTCCCACGCTGGGAATGCGGGTTGGGGATCTTAGTTCGGTCGAGTTATTCTGCAGAGGCCGCTGCTGCCTGCCCCTCAGTGGGAGACATCCCTTAGTCGCCTCTTACGACAGTTACGACACCCATGGGAAGAGTCGAGGTGGTGAAATTCTATGCCGGCACCACACGCCAAAATCAAATTAATACCCTAAAATATATTGAATAAATTATATCACAACGATGACGAAGGTTCAACGATGACAGAATTCCACCACCCCCACTCTTCCCGTGGATGTCGTAAGAGGCGACTAAGGGAAACACAGCGGGGGGCGGGCAGCAGCGCCTTCTGCAGAACAACTCCACCGAACTGCGATCCCCAACCCGCATGCCCAGCGTGGGGATTATGTGTAATAACCCCCACATAATGCCATCTATGGCGCTCATTAGGGGAGGCCTATGTCCAGCAGTGGACTATTATAGGCTGGTTATGATGTTATGATGATATCTGACCATGTCCAGGCACGAGCAGTATCCCCTCCAAGCCGATCTGGTCGACGAGGAAGTTGGCGACGACGGCGTCCGCGACGTCGAGCGAGTCCAACGCGCAGAGGAACGCGCCCGCGCGCACCTTGTGGCGCCGCACGTCGTGCGCCTTGCTCAGGAACTTGCTGCACGTCACGCTCGGCTTCGGAGACGAACCGAACACCTACAATAGAACAATTTAAATAGAAATAATAGAAATAGAAAATTTTATTTGTAACTCGTGAGTAGGTACATTTTACATTTACTTCAAAACAGAGGCATTATTATCTATGATATAGGAGATTCTAAACTATGTGACGTCACAACGTGTTCTAAATATGGTTTTGTCCGATTCCACGCGCCGCTCTGTCTTGTCGTATCTGTGAAACGTGTGTGGATTGACAATAGTGAATAAAGACCCAGAATCGACTGTCTTGCATTGCAGTTGCAGGTGAGCGACGAAAGATGCCACTGTAGTTCAATTATGGTAGTGGTTCAATTATGGTGGTGGTTCAATTAATTAATTTATTAATATTGACGTCCATCTACCGCGCCGCGCCGGACGTTTCCAGTCTAGTGCACTATTCGATCGGCGATCTGTGAACGTATCAAACTTCAACTGTAACCTGTCCCACCTGTCCCATAATCTGGAAGAGTTTCCTAGAATCCTCCGGCGAGTTGACGCAGAAGGAGCGCATGCTGCCGCCGATGATGTGCTCCAAGGCGCCGCCCCATCGCTTCTCCTTCACTTTCAGGTACGAGCCTGGAGGGAAATGTTTATCTATTAATATAATAAATATTTATAATAATAAAAATATTTATTTAAGTATAACTAATATCTACATCTAGTATGTACGGTAGATTCACATCATTTCTGTCTTGTGCATCGGGCATCAAGCATAATAGGTATGATTAACTGTCTACAAAGCATAATAAAGCCCATTTGGACTTATGGCATTCAACTCTGGGGTACGGCTAGCAATAGCAACGACATCCTTGAGAGACAAGGCAAGACCATGCGAAATATGGTTAACATACGTCAGCAATAAGCATAAATATGTATACGGTCATAAATTCATCAATCAATCATGCCTACGGTAGCGAAGCAACAGATAGAGAATTTCAGCAAAAAATACCAACTAAGACTAGATGGACACATAAACGAATTCGCAGCCACCCTCCAAAGAAGTGGCAGTGTCAAATTCTCAAGGCTTAAAAAATAATTTAAAGAAATTGTCTTTTTCTAAAAAGACGTCTCTGAGCTGGCGACTAGATACTCAGACAAAGTTCAAGAGCTGTCTCACGGGACTAAACTCTCTCTAAATGACACAGAAAAAATAGAAACGGGCAGCAGCGTGGATTTTTGATATAAAAATCAGATAGCCAAGAAGCAAGATAAAATTATTTACCACCACTTATTACAGTGAAACCAGTGCATAATACGTACCGACAGGTCCCCTGGGCGGCGCGGAGAACTCGCCCCTTGCCACGGCCTGCTTGATCCTCTGCGCCAGCTCCACCATGTGGTTGCCGTACACCGCCAGCGAGTCGTTCCCGCGGGACTCCAGCTCGCGGAGCTGCTGCTTCAGTTGTTCTGGATACAATAAATAATAAATCAATAATGCCGGACAATCCATCAATGTCAATATGTATATCAATCTATATAGGATATGGTGGAAGCGGACCTGCGAGAGATACAAGCAGAGGACTGGCGGGAAACTGTGCAGGACAGAGAAAAATAGCGACTTCTCTTATCGGATCGGGCCATAAGACACACTTCGGGTCGCTGAGCCACAGGAGTAAGTAAGTATGTAAGTAGTAAGTATGCCGGACAATCCACACAGCATCATCTAGCACCAAGCTGAGCAGAGCTTGTGTTATGTGCACTAGATGACTGATATACATAATACTATATTATTAATTATAAATCATTGAAATGTTTCAGTTACAATGTAGGCAAGACAGTGGCTGACAAAGTACTTGATCAGTACTCTTCAAATTAAAGTGACCTCGTATTCGAGCACTAAGCTCATTATTTCTCACCCCCGCATCGAAATAATATTGAGACTAAGAAAAGGTAGCTCGCCTAGTCTTGACAGATATCCTGATAGACTAGTTATAGAAATCGAAAACGTTATTTTAGATCCACTAACTTTAATATGAAACATTAGCCTCAGCACCGCGACGTTTCCTGATGTTGTTCATCTATACTAATATTATAAAGAGGAAAGATTTGATTGTTTGTTTGTTTGTTTGTTTGAATTGAATAGGCTCCGAAACTACTGGACCGAGTTAAAAAATTATTTCACCATTAGAATCGCATGCCGTAACAATGGATACACCGAAGAAAGTTTCTATACAGATTAAAACGGACACAGAAAGATACCTGGCTGAAGAACATAATATAGCCGTACAACGCTACCAAGAAGAAAAACAAGCGAGACTGAAACTTGAGAGTCTTGTTGAAGACCTTAAAAACCAAATTAGTATCCTGCAGCAGCAGCTGAAATGTGTTGTAGATACAAGCACCATAGTAAATCCATCGAGATCACCATGTATGGAGACCCCTAATACGCGTATTGAATACAGCACGGACGAGGAGGAGCTAGCACGAGAAACGGAATGGTTGAGAGTAAAGTCTAGAAATTCTAGGAAGAAAAGGAAATTGAACGCGTCGCCTGAACTCTCACCTGAAACTATAACACCAATAACAGAAAAAGAAAAGAAAGTTCCCCCACCCCCACCGATCATAGTAGATGGTGTGGAGAACTTCCAGAACTTCTATGACTTCCTGTCTATGGAACATGCTGCTGGAACCTTTAACTTAAAAATGTTGAACGGTAAAAGCGTGAAAGTAAATGCCTCCAATGGTGAAGCCTATCGCACCATAACCAAGGCATTGAATGAAAATAACTGCCTTTGGCACTCTTATGAAAACAAACAGGAGAGACCCATAAGGGTTATGGTAAAAAAATTGCCCTCTACCTGCAAAATAGAAAGAATAGTTGAGGACTTGAAAAATAAAGGACTCAAAATCGAATCAGTAGTGAATAAATTGAGCTGGAAAACTAAGGAGCCTCTTAACATGTTCACCCTGTCTTTTAGTAACGAAGAAGACATAAAAAATATTTACGGAATCAAATACATACTGGGATGTGTGGTTGAGATTCAGCCTCTTCGCACCACAAAACTGATTCCGCAGTGCAAGAGATGCCAGGGGTATGGACATACGCAAAAATACTGCGCTAAAGAGCCCAGGTGTGTCAAATGCACTGGCAAACATCTGACTTCAAACTGCACAAAACCAATGGCAGAAAAACCAAAATGCGTGCATTGTGGGGAGCCTCATCCTGCAAGTTATAGAGGCTGCACGATAGCTAAAGAAATGCAAAAACTGCGGAACAAAATAGTTAAGACATCAACTACTACAAAACAACAGCAAGCCTCAAAAGACAGAGTAGTATCGCACTCACAGCTCAATACTAAAATTCGCACACCGCATCCGCCGCCACCACCACCAGCTTTAAACAAAAAGTTATCTTTTGCCCAAGCAACGGCTGGAAAGCCAGCAACAACCCAAAGTGAGAAAAAAACCGGTCAAAGCGACAAATTGGATGAAATTCTGAAATTCATGAGTAGCTTCGACGAGCGTTTGAAGAAGATAGAAAACAGCACCAAAACCGCTGTAAACAAACATTCAAAATGATTGGAAAACTAAATATAATGGCTTGGAACTGTAATGGACTATTGAAACATCTACAAGAACTGCAAGTAGTCCTAGATCTAAACAACATAGACGTGTGTCTCTTATCTGAAACACACTTTACTAATCAGTCTCATATTGAAGTAAAAGGCTACAAAGTCTACTATGCACTTCATCCATCCAATAAAGGAAGAGGAGGTAGTGCAGTTATCATTAAGAATAATATCAAACACCACGAGCTAAATACATATGAAGAGCCAGACATCCAAGCTGTGGCAATTTGTATAGACACCAAACGATACGCGCTTACGGTAGCCGCAATATATTGCCCTCCGAGACATACTATCAAAAAAGACAAGTTTGTCACTTTCTTTCAAACATTAGGCGAAACATTTATCCTAGGGGGTGACTTTAACGCTAAAAATACCTACTGGGGCTCTAGACTAACCAATACAAAGGGAAAGGAGCTGATGAGCGCAGTAAGAAACGAGAAATGCGATGTCATCTCAACAGGGTCTCCAACGTACTGGCCAACAGATCCACACAAAATTCCTGACCTCATAGATATTTTCGTGTACAAAAATATATCTCGAAACTATCTACGAGTAACGCAGAGCTACGATATGAATTCCGACCACTCTGCAATATATCTTGAAATGAGTGAGAAAATTGTATATAATGAAAGAAACCCAACACTTACAAACAAAAATACAGACTGGGAGAAATTTAAGGCTGACTTGGACTTCAAAGTAGAACTAAAAGTTCCATTGAAAACTCCAGAGCAACTCGACCAGGACTTAGAGAAGTTCATAAATCTTATACAGCAAACTGCATGGGAAGCTACACCTGCCATTAAACCAAGAAGAGTTAAGAATGTCTACCCTCCTGAAATAAAACTGCTTATCGATGAAAAGCGTAAACAAAGAAACCGCTGGCACCAATCAAGATCTCCGCAAGACAAAAATAAATTGAATTTTCTTACAAAAAAACTCAAAAGAAAAATCCAGAAACATAACACTGACACAACAAATACTTATCTTCAAAGTTTAACCAATGACCGCAGTACAGACTACTCTCTTTGGAAAGCTACAAAAAACATGAAACGACCTACTAACCAGATCCCACCTATAAAAACAGGACCTGGGGAATGGGCCGTTAGCAATGAGCAAAAAGCTAAAATATTTGCTGAGTATCTAGAGACCATATTTAAGCCAAACGAAGGCCAAGAAAATTTGAACTCCGATGAGCTTGAAATCTGCGATGAAAACCAAGAGATAAAGCTTGTTACACCGAGAGAGGTTTGGCGTGAAATAAAACAAAATATAAATACAAGGAAATCTCCTGGATTTGATCTTATTTCAGGAGAAGTGTTACATAATTTACCAAAGAAAGCATTAGTTAAACTAACATGTCTGATAAATGCCTCATTTCGACTGAAATACGTACCAGATCTATGGAAAATTGCGGAAGTAATCATGATTCCCAAGCCAGGAAAACCACCTCAGGAGACTACATCGTACAGACCAATCTCTCTGCTACCAATAATGTCAAAGCTATTTGAAAAGCTATTCCTAAAAAGGCTCAAACCAATACTAGACAGGAAAAAACTCATTCCAGAGCATCAGTTTGGATTTAGAGAACAACATTCTACTATAGATCAAGTACATAGAATAACGAATCTAATTGAAAAAACACTAGAAAATAAAGAAGTCTGTACTACAATCTTCCTCGACGTAGCACAAGCATTTGACAAAGTATGGCATGCAGGCCTTATAATAAAACTAAAATGTATAATACCGATAGAATACGTAGAAATAATTCAATCATATTTAGCTAATAGAGCCTTTAGAATAAGACAAGAGGATTCTTACTCTGAAATAAAGGCCATCAAAGCAGGTGTGCCACAAGGAAGCGTATTGGGTCCGGTCCTATACCTCTTATACACTTACGACATCCCTGAACACGAAAACAATACCATCGCAACTTTTGCTGATGACACTGCTATCATAGCCACGGGAAAAACGCATGCAGAGGCAGCTGAAAAGGTTCAAGTTGCGGTTGATAAAATTTACAACTGGACCAAAACCTGGCGAATAAAATTGAATGAAACAAAGTCGAGTCACATCAACTTTACAAATAAAAGAGACCAATATCATCCAGTTTTCATTAACGGGGCCGCCATACCATGCGAAAATACAGCAAAGTATTTGGGCATGACACTAGATGCGAAGCTTCGCTGGAAAGCTCACGTCAAGAAGAAAAAAGAGGAGCTAGAGATCCGCTACAAAAAGATGTACTGGCTACTTGGGAGAAATTCTACTTTAGCAGTACACAATAAACTCCTTTTATATAAGCAAGTCCTCATGCCAATCTGGACCTATGGAATACAGCTCTGGGGCTGTACAAAACAGACAAATGTAGCAATAATACAAAGATCCAGAATAAAGTACTTAGGTCTATAGTAAATGCTCCTTGGTACGTAAGAAATGAGGATATTCATCGGGACCTGAATATTTCATTTGTCGAAGCAATAATACAAAAATATGCAGAGGCCCACGAACAGAGGCTTCATCATCATGTGAACGTCGAGGCTATCCAGCTCCTCGACAACACGGACATAGTGAGAAGGCTCAAAAGAACAAAACCTTTTGAGTTAGTGTAGTGATACTAATAGTGTATGTGCGTGCATAAGTGCTATCCTAAAGAACACATGAACTGAGTGTCTTCGCCTTAAGTATAGAGACAATAAGAAAAGTGCCAATGGACACGTTCTTAGTACCTAATATGATTTTATAAAATTAAGTGAAAACTAAATTACCTATTAGCCAAAGTTATGGCTAGATTGTAATTATATTCTAGTATTACCTACATTAATTTCAAATGTGTATACTAGAAAACAATAAAAAAAAAAAAAAAAAAAAAGCCACCCTGTTTCTCGCTACGCTCGTTATAACTCGCTCGCTTCTCGATCGTGCGCTGCGCCATCTTGGGATATATTAGACGTCATTGAGTCGCCTCAAATTTATTAATTTTTTAATTTTGTTTTTTATTATTTTATAATTCATTTTTTTTATAAGGTTGATA